>OU343160.1:229691054-229868679 GCA_910595825.1 Philhelius pedissequus | reverse complement strand
AGTCTGTCAGTCTGTCAGTCTGTCAGTCTGTCAGTCTGTCAGTCTGTCAGTCTGTCAGTCTGTCAGTCTGTCAGTCTGTCAGTCTGTCAGTCTGTCAGTCTGTCAGTCTGTCAGTCTGTCAGTCTGTCAGTCTGTCAGTCTGTCAGTCTGTCAGTCTGTCAGTCTGTCAGTCTGTCAGTCTGTCAGTCTGTCAGTCTGTCAGTCTGTCAGTCTGTCAGTCTGTCAGTCTGTCAGTCTGTCAGTCTGTCAGTCTGTCAGTCTGTCAGTCTGTCAGTCTGTCAGTCTGTCAGTCTGTCAGTCTGTCAGTCTGTCAGTCTGTCAGTCTGTCAGTCTGTCAGTCTGTCAGTCTGTCAGTCTGTCAGTCTGTCAGTCTGTCAGTCTGTCAGTCTGTCAGTCTGTCAGTCTGTCAGTCTGTCAGTCTGTCAGTCTGTCAGTCTGTCAGTCTGTCAGTCTGTCAGTCTGTCAGTCTGTCAGTCTGTCAGTCTGTCAGTCTGTCAGTCTGTCAGTCTGTCAGTCTGTCAGTCTGTCAGTCTGTCAGTCTGTCAGTCTGTCAGTCTGTCAGTCTGTCAGTCTGTCAGTCTGTCAGTCTGTCAGTCTGTCAGTCTGTCAGTCTGTCAGTCTGTCAGTCTGTCAGTCTGTCAGTCTGTCAGTCTGTCAGTCTGTCAGTCTGTCAGTCTGTCAGTCTGTCAGTCTGTCAGTCTGTCAGTCTGTCAGTCTGTCAGTCTGTCAGTCTGTCAGTCTGTCAGTCTGTCAGTCTGTCAGTCTGTCAGTCTGTCAGTCTGTCAGTCTGTCAGTCTGTCAGTCTGTCAGTCTGTCAGTCTGTCAGTCTGTCAGTCTGTCAGTCTGTCAGTCTGTCAGTCTGTCAGTCTGTCAGTCTGTCAGTCTGTCAGTCTGTCAGTCTGTCAGTCTGTCAGTCTGTCAGTCTGTCAGTCTGTCAGTCTGTCAGTCTGTCAGTCTGTCAGTCTGTCAGTCTGTCAGTCTGTCAGTCTGTCAGTCTGTCAGTCTGTCAGTCTGTCAGTCTGTCAGTCTGTCAGTCTGTCAGTCTGTCAGTCTGTCAGTCTGTCAGTCTGTCAGTCTGTCAGTCTGTCAGTCTGTCAGTCTGTCAGTCTGTCAGTCTGTCAGTCTGTCAGTCTGTCAGTCTGTCAGTCTGTCAGTCTGTCAGTCTGTCAGTCTGTCAGTCTGTCAGTCTGTCAGTCTGTCAGTCTGTCAGTCTGTCAGTCTGTCAGTCTGTCAGTCTGTCAGTCTGTCAGTCTGTCAGTCTGTCAGTCTGTCAGTCTGTCAGTCTGTCAGTCTGTCAGTCTGTCAGTCTGTCAGTCTGTCAGTCTGTCAGTCTGTCAGTCTGTCAGTCTGTCAGTCTGTCAGTCTGTCAGTCTGTCAGTCTGTCAGTCTGTCAGTCTGTCAGTCTGTCAGTCTGTCAGTCTGTCAGTCTGTCAGTCTGTCAGTCTGTCAGTCTGTCAGTCTGTCAGTCTGTCAGTCTGTCAGTCTGTCAGTCTGTCAGTCTGTCAGTCTGTCAGTCTGTCAGTCTGTCAGTCTGTCAGTCTGTCAGTCTGTCAGTCTGTCAGTCTGTCAGTCTGTCAGTCTGTCAGTCTGTCAGTCTGTCAGTCTGTCAGTCTGTCAGTCTGTCAGTCTGTCAGTCTGTCAGTCTGTCAGTCTGTCAGTCTGTCAGTCTGTCAGTCTGTCAGTCTGTCAGTCTGTCAGTCTGTCAGTCTGTCAGTCTGTCAGTCTGTCAGTCTGTCAGTCTGTCAGTCTGTCAGTCTGTCAGTCTGTCAGTCTGTCAGTCTGTCAGTCTGTCAGTCTGTCAGTCTGTCAGTCTGTCAGTCTGTCAGTCTGTCAGTCTGTCAGTCTGTCAGTCTGTCAGTCTGTCAGTCTGTCAGTCTGTCAGTCTGTCAGTCTGTCAGTCTGTCAGTCTGTCAGTCTGTCAGTCTGTCAGTCTGTCAGTCTGTCAGTCTGTCAGTCTGTCAGTCTGTCAGTCTGTCAGTCTGTCAGTCTGTCAGTCTGTCAGTCTGTCAGTCTGTCAGTCTGTCAGTCTGTCAGTCTGTCAGTCTGTCAGTCTGTCAGTCTGTCAGTCTGTCAGTCTGTCAGTCTGTCAGTCTGTCAGTCTGTCAGTCTGTCAGTCTGTCAGTCTGTCAGTCTGTCAGTCTGTCAGTCTGTCAGTCTGTCAGTCTGTCAGTCTGTCAGTCTGTCAGTCTGTCAGTCTGTCAGTCTGTCAGTCTGTCAGTCTGTCAGTCTGTCAGTCTGTCAGTCTGTCAGTCTGTCAGTCTGTCAGTCTGTCAGTCTGTCAGTCTGTCAGTCTGTCAGTCTGTCAGTCTGTCAGTCTGTCAGTCTGTCAGTCTGTCAGTCTGTCAGTCTGTCAGTCTGTCAGTCTGTCAGTCTGTCAGTCTGTCAGTCTGTCAGTCTGTCAGTCTGTCAGTCTGTCAGTCTGTCAGTCTGTCAGTCTGTCAGTCTGTCAGTCTGTCAGTCTGTCAGTCTGTCAGTCTGTCAGTCTGTCAGTCTGTCAGTCTGTCAGTCTGTCAGTCTGTCAGTCTGTCAGTCTGTCAGTCTGTCAGTCTGTCAGTCTGTCAGTCTGTCAGTCTGTCAGTCTGTCAGTCTGTCAGTCTGTCAGTCTGTCAGTCTGTCAGTCTGTCAGTCTGTCAGTCTGTCAGTCTGTCAGTCTGTCAGTCTGTCAGTCTGTCAGTCTGTCAGTCTGTCAGTCTGTCAGTCTGTCAGTCTGTCAGTCTGTCAGTCTGTCAGTCTGTCAGTCTGTCAGTCTGTCAGTCTGTCAGTCTGTCAGTCTGTCAGTCTGTCAGTCTGTCAGTCTGTCAGTCTGTCAGTCTGTCAGTCTGTCAGTCTGTCAGTCTGTCAGTCTGTCAGTCTGTCAGTCTGTCAGTCTGTCAGTCTGTCAGTCTGTCAGTCTGTCAGTCTGTCAGTCTGTCAGTCTGTCAGTCTGTCAGTCTGTCAGTCTGTCAGTCTGTCAGTCTGTCAGTCTGTCAGTCTGTCAGTCTGTCAGTCTGTCAGTCTGTCAGTCTGTCAGTCTGTCAGTCTGTCAGTCTGTCAGTCTGTCAGTCTGTCAGTCTGTCAGTCTGTCAGTCTGTCAGTCTGTCAGTCTGTCAGTCTGTCAGTCTGTCAGTCTGTCAGTCTGTCAGTCTGTCAGTCTGTCAGTCTGTCAGTCTGTCAGTCTGTCAGTCTGTCAGTCTGTCAGTCTGTCAGTCTGTCAGTCTGTCAGTCTGTCAGTCTGTCAGTCTGTCAGTCTGTCAGTCTGTCAGTCTGTCAGTCTGTCAGTCTGTCAGTCTGTCAGTCTGTCAGTCTGTCAGTCTGTCAGTCTGTCAGTCTGTCAGTCTGTCAGTCTGTCAGTCTGTCAGTCTGTCAGTCTGTCAGTCTGTCAGTCTGTCAGTCTGTCAGTCTGTCAGTCTGTCAGTCTGTCAGTCTGTCAGTCTGTCAGTCTGTCAGTCTGTCAGTCTGTCAGTCTGTCAGTCTGTCAGTCTGTCAGTCTGTCAGTCTGTCAGTCTGTCAGTCTGTCAGTCTGTCAGTCTGTCAGTCTGTCAGTCTGTCAGTCTGTCAGTCTGTCAGTCTGTCAGTCTGTCAGTCTGTCAGTCTGTCAGTCTGTCAGTCTGTCAGTCTGTCAGTCTGTCAGTCTGTCAGTCTGTCAGTCTGTCAGTCTGTCAGTCTGTCAGTCTGTCAGTCTGTCAGTCTGTCAGTCTGTCAGTCTGTCAGTCTGTCAGTCTGTCAGTCTGTCAGTCTGTCAGTCTGTCAGTCTGTCAGTCTGTCAGTCTGTCAGTCTGTCAGTCTGTCAGTCTGTCAGTCTGTCAGTCTGTCAGTCTGTCAGTCTGTCAGTCTGTCAGTCTGTCAGTCTGTCAGTCTGTCAGTCTGTCAGTCTGTCAGTCTGTCAGTCTGTCAGTCTGTCAGTCTGTCAGTCTGTCAGTCTGTCAGTCTGTCAGTCTGTCAGTCTGTCAGTCTGTCAGTCTGTCAGTCTGTCAGTCTGTCAGTCTGTCAGTCTGTCAGTCTGTCAGTCTGTCAGTCTGTCAGTCTGTCAGTCTGTCAGTCTGTCAGTCTGTCAGTCTGTCAGTCTGTCAGTCTGTCAGTCTGTCAGTCTGTCAGTCTGTCAGTCTGTCAGTCTGTCAGTCTGTCAGTCTGTCAGTCTGTCAGTCTGTCAGTCTGTCAGTCTGTCAGTCTGTCAGTCTGTCAGTCTGTCAGTCTGTCAGTCTGTCAGTCTGTCAGTCTGTCAGTCTGTCAGTCTGTCAGTCTGTCAGTCTGTCAGTCTGTCAGTCTGTCAGTCTGTCAGTCTGTCAGTCTGTCAGTCTGTCAGTCTGTCAGTCTGTCAGTCTGTCAGTCTGTCAGTCTGTCAGTCTGTCAGTCTGTCAGTCTGTCAGTCTGTCAGTCTGTCAGTCTGTCAGTCTGTCAGTCTGTCAGTCTGTCAGTCTGTCAGTCTGTCAGTCTGTCAGTCTGTCAGTCTGTCAGTCTGTCAGTCTGTCAGTCTGTCAGTCTGTCAGTCTGTCAGTCTGTCAGTCTGTCAGTCTGTCAGTCTGTCAGTCTGTCAGTCTGTCAGTCTGTCAGTCTGTCAGTCTGTCAGTCTGTCAGTCTGTCAGTCTGTCAGTCTGTCAGTCTGTCAGTCTGTCAGTCTGTCAGTCTGTCAGTCTGTCAGTCTGTCAGTCTGTCAGTCTGTCAGTCTGTCAGTCTGTCAGTCTGTCAGTCTGTCAGTCTGTCAGTCTGTCAGTCTGTCAGTCTGTCATGTCGTCTGTCAGTCTGTCAGTCTGTCAGTCTGTCAGTCTGTCAGTCTGTCAGTCTGTCAGTCTGTCAGTCTGTCAGTCTGTCAGTCTGTCAGTCTGTCAGTCTGTCAGTCTGTCAGTCTGTCAGTCTGTCAGTCTGTCAGTCTGTCAGTCTGTCAGTCTGTCAGTCTGTCAGTCTGTCAGTCTGTCAGTCTGTCAGTCTGTCAGTCTGTCAGTCTGTCAGTCTGTCAGTCTGTCAGTCTGTCAGTCTGTCAGTCTGTCAGTCTGTCAGTCTGTCAGTCTGTCAGTCTGTCAGTCTGTCAGTCTGTCAGTCTGTCAGTCTGTCAGTCTGTCAGTCTGTCAGTCTGTCAGTCTGTCAGTCTGTCAGTCTGTCAGTCTGTCAGTCTGTCAGTCAGTCTGTCAGTCTGTCAGTCTGTCAGTCTGTCAGTCTGTCAGTCTGTCAGTCTGTCAGTCTGTCAGTCTGTCAGTCTGTCAGTCTGTCAGTCTGTCAGTCTGTCAGTCTGTCAGTCTGTCAGTCTGTCAGTCTGTCAGTCTGTCAGTCTGTCAGTCTGTCAGTCTGTCAGTCTGTCAGTCTGTCAGTCTGTCAGTCTGTCAGTCTGTCAGTCTGTCAGTCTGTCAGTCTGTCAGTCTGTCAGTCTGTCAGTCTGTCAGTCTGTCAGTCTGTCAGTCTGTCAGTCTGTCAGTCTGTCAGTCTGTCAGTCTGTCAGTCTGTCAGTCTGTCAGTCTGTCAGTCTGTCAGTCTGTCAGTCTGTCAGTCTGTCAGTCTGTCAGTCTGTCAGTCTGTCAGTCTGTCAGTCTGTCAGTCTGTCAGTCTGTCAGTCTGTCAGTCTGTCAGTCTGTCAGTCTGTCAGTCTGTCAGTCTGTCAGTCTGTCAGTCTGTCAGTCTGTCAGTCTGTCAGTCTGTCAGTCTGTCAGTCTGTCAGTCTGTCAGTCTGTCAGTCTGTCAGTCTGTCAGTCTGTCAGTCTGTCAGTCTGTCAGTCTGTCAGTCTGTCAGTCTGTCAGTCTGTCAGTCTGTCAGTCTGTCAGTCTGTCAGTCTGTCAGTCTGTCAGTCTGTCAGTCTGTCAGTCTGTCAGTCTGTCAGTCTGTCAGTCTGTCAGTCTGTCAGTCTGTCAGTCTGTCAGTCTGTCAGTCTGTCAGTCTGTCAGTCTGTCAGTCTGTCAGTCTGTCAGTCTGTCAGTCTGTCAGTCTGTCAGTCTGTCAGTCTGTCAGTCTGTCAGTCTGTCAGTCTGTCAGTCTGTCAGTCTGTCAGTCTGTCAGTCTGTCAGTCTGTCAGTCTGTCAGTCTGTCAGTCTGTCAGTCTGTCAGTCTGTCAGTCTGTCAGTCTGTCAGTCTGTCAGTCTGTCAGTCTGTCAGTCTGTCAGTCTGTCAGTCTGTCAGTCTGTCAGTCTGTCAGTCTGTCAGTCTGTCAGTCTGTCAGTCTGTCAGTCTGTCAGTCTGTCAGTCTGTCAGTCTGTCAGTCTGTCAGTCTGTCAGTCTGTCAGTCTGTCAGTCTGTCAGTCTGTCAGTCTGTCAGTCTGTCAGTCTGTCAGTCTGTCAGTCTGTCAGTCTGTCAGTCTGTCAGTCTGTCAGTCTGTCAGTCTGTCAGTCTGTCAGTCTGTCAGTCTGTCAGTCTGTCAGTCTGTCAGTCTGTCAGTCTGTCAGTCTGTCAGTCTGTCAGTCTGTCAGTCTGTCAGTCTGTCAGTCTGTCAGTCTGTCAGTCTGTCAGTCTGTCAGTCTGTCAGTCTGTCAGTCTGTCAGTCTGTCAGTCTGTCAGTCTGTCAGTCTGTCAGTCTGTCAGTCTGTCAGTCTGTCAGTCTGTCAGTCTGTCAGTCTGTCAGTCTGTCAGTCTGTCAGTCTGTCAGTCTGTCAGTCTGTCAGTCTGTCAGTCTGTCAGTCTGTCAGTCTGTCAGTCTGTCAGTCTGTCAGTCTGTCAGTCTGTCAGTCTGTCAGTCTGTCAGTCTGTCAGTCTGTCAGTCTGTCAGTCTGTCAGTCTGTCAGTCTGTCAGTCTGTCAGTCTGTCAGTCTGTCAGTCTGTCAGTCTGTCAGTCTGTCAGTCTGTCAGTCTGTCAGTCTGTCAGTCTGTCAGTCTGTCAGTCTGTCAGTCTGTCAGTCTGTCAGTCTGTCAGTCTGTCAGTCTGTCAGTCTGTCAGTCTGTCAGTCTGTCAGTCTGTCAGTCTGTCAGTCTGTCAGTCTGTCAGTCTGTCAGTCTGTCAGTCTGTCAGTCTGTCAGTCTGTCAGTCTGTCAGTCTGTCAGTCTGTCAGTCTGTCAGTCTGTCAGTCTGTCAGTCTGTCAGTCTGTCAGTCTGTCAGTCTGTCAGTCTGTCAGTCTGTCAGTCTGTCAGTCTGTCAGTCTGTCAGTCTGTCAGTCTGTCAGTCTGTCAGTCTGTCAGTCTGTCAGTCTGTCAGTCTGTCAGTCTGTCAGTCTGTCAGTCTGTCAGTCTGTCAGTCTGTCAGTCTGTCAGTCTGTCAGTCTGTCAGTCTGTCAGTCTGTCAGTCTGTCAGTCTGTCAGTCTGTCAGTCTGTCAGTCTGTCAGTCTGTCAGTCTGTCTGTCTGTCAGTCTGTCAGTCTGTCAGTCTGTCAGTCTGTCAGTCTGTCAGTCTGTCAGTCTGTCAGTCTGTCAGTCTGTCAGTCTGTCAGTCTGTCAGTCTGTCAGTCTGTCAGTCTGTCAGTCTGTCAGTCTGTCAGTCTGTCAGTCTGTCAGTCTGTCAGTCTGTCAGTCTGTCAGTCTGTCAGTCTGTCAGTCTGTCAGTCTGTCAGTCTGTCAGTCTGTCAGTCTGTCAGTCTGTCAGTCTGTCAGTCTGTCAGTCTGTCAGTCTGTCAGTCTGTCAGTCTGTCAGTCTGTCAGTCTGTCAGTCTGTCAGTCTGTCAGTCTGTCAGTCTGTCAGTCTGTCAGTCTGTCAGTCTGTCAGTCTGTCAGTCTGTCAGTCTGTCAGTCTGTCAGTCTGTCAGTCTGTCAGTCTGTCAGTCTGTCAGTCTGTCAGTCTGTCAGTCTCTGTCAGTCTGTCAGTCTGTCAGTCTGTCAGTCTGTCAGTCTGTCAGTCTGTCAGTCTGTCAGTCTGTCAGTCTGTCAGTCTGTCAGTCTGTCAGTCTGTCAGTCTGTCAGTCTGTCAGTCTGTCAGTCTGTCAGTCTGTCAGTCTGTCAGTCTGTCAGTCTGTCAGTCTGTCAGTCTGTCAGTCTGTCAGTCTGTCAGTCTGTCAGTCTGTCAGTCTGTCAGTCTGTCAGTCTGTCAGTCTGTCAGTCTGTCAGTCTGTCAGTCTGTCAGTCTGTCAGTCTGTCAGTCTGTCAGTCTGTCAGTCTGTCAGTCTGTCAGTCTGTCAGTCTGTCAGTCTGTCAGTCTGTCAGTCTGTCAGTCTGTCTGTCAGTCTGTCAGTCTGTCAGTCTGTCAGTCTGTCAGTCTGTCAGTCTGTCAGTCTGTCAGTCTGTCAGTCTGTCAGTCTGTCAGTCTGTCAGTCTGTCAGTCTGTCAGTCTGTCAGTCTGTCAGTCTGTCAGTCTGTCAGTCTGTCAGTCTGTCAGTCTGTCAGTCTGTCAGTCTGTCAGTCTGTCAGTCTGTCAGTCTGTCAGTCTGTCAGTCTGTCAGTCTGTCAGTCTGTCAGTCTGTCAGTCTGTCAGTCTGTCAGTCTGTCAGTCTGTCAGTCTGTCAGTCTGTCAGTCTGTCAGTCTGTCAGTCTGTCAGTCTGTCAGTCTGTCAGTCTGTCAGTCCTGTCAGTCTGTCAGTCTGTCAGTCTGTCAGTCTGTCAGTCTGTCAGTCTGTCAGTCTGTCAGTCTGTCAGTCTGTCAGTCTGTCAGTCTGTCAGTCTGTCAGTCTGTCAGTCTGTCAGTCTGTCAGTCTGTCAGTCTGTCAGTCTGTCAGTCTGTCAGTCTGTCAGTCTGTCAGTCTGTCAGTCTGTCAGTCTGTCAGTCTGTCAGTCTGTCAGTCTGTCAGTCTGTCAGTCTGTCAGTCTGTCAGTCTGTCAGTCTGTCAGTCTGTCAGTCTGTCAGTCTGTCAGTCTGTCAGTCTGTCAGTCTGTCAGTCTGTCAGTCTGTCAGTCTGTCAGTCTGTCAGTCTGTCAGTCTGTCAGTCTGTCAGTCTGTCAGTCTGTCAGTCTGTCAGTCTGTCAGTCTGTCAGTCTGTCAGTCTGTCAGTCTGTCAGTCTGTCAGTCTGTCAGTCTGTCAGTCTGTCAGTCTGTCAGTCTGTCAGTCTGTCAGTCTGTCAGTCTGTCAGTCTGTCAGTCTGTCAGTCTGTCAGTCTGTCAGTCTGTCAGTCTGTCAGTCTGTCAGTCTGTCAGTCTGTCAGTCTGTCAGTCTGTCAGTCTGTCAGTCTGTCAGTCTGTCAGTCTGTCAGTCTGTCAGTCTGTCAGTCTGTCAGTCTGTCAGTCTGTCAGTCTGTCAGTCTGTCAGTCTGTCAGTCTGTCAGTCTGTCAGTCTGTCAGTCTGTCAGTCTGTCAGTCTGTCAGTCTGTCAGTCTGTCAGTCTGTCAGTCTGTCAGTCTGTCAGTCTGTCAGTCTGTCAGTCTGTCAGTCTGTCAGTCTGTCAGTCTGTCAGTCTGTCAGTCTGTCAGTCTGTCAGTCTGTCAGTCTGTCAGTCTGTCAGTCTGTCAGTCTGTCAGTCTGTCAGTCTGTCAGTCTGTCAGTCTGTCAGTCTGTCAGTCTGTCAGTCTGTCAGTCTGTCAGTCTGTCAGTCTGTCAGTCTGTCAGTCTGTCAGTCTGTCAGTCTGTCTGTCAGTCTGTCAGTCTGTCAGTCTGTCAGTCTGTCAGTCTGTCAGTCTGTCAGTCTGTCAGTCTGTCAGTCTGTCAGTCTGTCAGTCTGTCAGTCTGTCAGTCTGTCAGTCTGTCAGTCTGTCAGTCTGTCAGTCTTGTCAGTCTGTCAGTCTGTCAGTCTGTCAGTCTGTCAGTCTGTCAGTCTGTCAGTCTGTCAGTCTGTCAGTCTGTCAGTCTGTCAGTCTGTCAGTCTGTCAGTCTGTCAGTCTGTCAGTCTGTCAGTCTGTCAGTCTGTCAGTCTGTCAGTCTGTCAGTCTGTCAGTCTGTCAGTCTGTCAGTCTGTCAGTCTGTCAGTCTGTCAGTCTGTCAGTCTGTCAGTCTGTCAGTCTGTCAGTCTGTCAGTCTGTCAGTCTGTCAGTCTGTCAGTCTGTCAGTCTGTCAGTCTGTCAGTCTGTCAGTCTGTCAGTCTGTCAGTCTGTCAGTCTGTGTCAGTCTGTCAGTCTGTCAGTCTGTCAGTCTGTCAGTCTGTCAGTCTGTCAGTCTGTCAGTCTGTCAGTCTGTCAGTCTGTCAGTCTGTCAGTCTGTCAGTCTGTCAGTCTGTCAGTCTGTCAGTCTGTCAGTCTGTCAGTCTGTCAGTCTGTCAGTCTGTCAGTCTGTCAGTCTGTCAGTCTGTCAGTCTGTCAGTCTGTCAGTCTGTCAGTCTGTCAGTCTGTCAGTCTGTCAGTCTGTCAGTCTGTCAGTCTGTCAGTCCTGTCAGTCTGTCAGTCTGTCAGTCTGTCAGTCTGTCCAGTCTGTCAGTCTGTCAGTCTGTCAGTCTGTCAGTCTGTCAGTCTGTCAGTCTGTCAGTCTGTCAGTCTGTCAGTCTGTCAGTCTGTCAGTCTGTCAGTCTGTCAGTCTGTCAGTCTGTCAGTCTGTCAGTCTGTCAGTCTGTCAGTCTGTCAGTCTGTCAGTCTGTCAGTCTGTCAGTCTGTCAGTCTGTCAGTCTGTCAGTCTGTCAGTCTGTCAGTCTGTCAGTCTGTCAGTCTGTCAGTCTGTCAGTCTGTCAGTCTGTCAGTCTGTCAGTCTGTCAGTCTGTCAGTCTGTCAGTCTGTCAGTCTGTCAGTCTGTCAGTCTGTCAGTCTGTCAGTCTGTCAGTCTGTCAGTCTGTCAGTCTGTCAGTCTGTCAGTCTGTCAGTCTGTCAGTCTGTCAGTCTGTCAGTCTGTCCAGTCTGTCAGTCTGTCAGTCTGTCAGTCTGTCAGTCTGTCAGTCTGTCAGTCTGTCAGTCTGTCAGTCTGTCAGTCTGTCAGTCTGTCAGTCTGTCAGTCTGTCAGTCTGTCAGTCTGTCAGTCTGTCAGTCTGTCAGTCTGTCAGTCTGTCAGTCTGTCAGTCTGTCAGTCTGTCAGTCTGTCAGTCTGTCAGTCTGTCAGTCTGTCAGTCTGTCAGTCTGTCAGTCTGTCAGTCTGTCAGTCTGTCAGTCTGTCAGTCTGTCAGTCTGTCAGTCTGTCAGTCTGTCAGTCTGTCAGTCTGTCAGTCTGTCTGTCAGTCTGTCAGTCTGTCAGTCTGTCAGTCTGTCAGTCTGTCAGTCTGTCATCAGTCTGTCAGTCTGTCAGTCTGTCAGTCTGTCAGTCTGTCAGTCTGTCAGTCTGTCAGTCTGTCAGTCTGTCAGTCTGTCAGTCTGTCAGTCTGTCAGTCTGTCAGTCTGTCAGTCTGTCAGTCTGTCAGTCTGTCAGTCTGTCAGTCTGTCAGTCTGTCAGTCTGTCAGTCTGTCAGTCTGTCAGTCTGTCAGTCTGTCAGTCTGTCAGTCTGTCAGTCTGTCAGTCTGTCAGTCTGTCAGTCTGTCAGTCTGTCAGTCTGTCAGTCTGTCAGTCTGTCAGTCTGTCAGTCTGTCAGTCTGTCAGTCTGTCAGTCTGTCAGTCTGTCAGTCTGTCAGTCTGTCAGTCTGTCAGTCTGTCAGTCTGTCAGTCTGTCAGTCTGTCAGTCTGTCAGTCTGTCAGTCTGTCAGTCTGTCAGTCTGTCAGTCTGTCAGTCTGTCAGTCTGTCAGTCTGTCAGTCTGTCAGTCTGTCAGTCTGTCAGTCTGTCAGTCTGTCAGTCTGTCAGTCTGTCAGTCTGTCAGTCTGTCAGTCTGTCAGTCTGTCAGTCTGTCAGTCTGTCAGTCTGTCAGTCTGTCAGTCTGTCAGTCTGTCAGTCTGTCAGTCTGTCAGTCTGTCAGTCTGTCAGTCTGTCAGTCTGTCAGTCTGTCAGTCTGTCAGTCTGTCAGTCTGTCAGTCTGTCAGTCTGTCAGTCTGTCAGTCTGTCAGTCTGTCAGTCTGTCAGTCTGTCAGTCTGTCAGTCTGTCAGTCTGTCAGTCTGTCAGTCTGTCAGTCTGTCAGTCTGTCAGTCTGTCAGTCTGTCAGTCTGTCAGTCTGTCAGTCTGTCAGTCTGTCAGTCTGTCAGTCTGTCAGTCTGTCAGTCTGTCAGTCTGTCAGTCTGTCAGTCTGTCAGTCTGTCAGTCTGTCAGTCTGTCAGTCTGTCAGTCTGTCAGTCTGTCAGTCTGTCAGTCTGTCAGTCTGTCAGTCTGTCAGTCTGTCAGTCTGTCAGTCTGTCAGTCTGTCAGTCTGTCAGTCTGTCAGTCTGTCAGTCAGTCTGTCAGTCTGTCAGTCTGTAGTCTGTCAGTCTGTCAGTCTGTCAGTCTGTCAGTCTGTCAGTCTGTCAGTCTGTCAGTCTGTCAGTCTGTCAGTCTGTCAGTCTGTCAGTCTGTCAGTCTGTCAGTCTGTCAGTCTGTCAGTCTGTCAGTCTGTCAGTCTGTCAGTCTGTCAGTCTGTCAGTCTGTCAGTCTGTCAGTCTGTCAGTCTGTCAGTCTGTCAGTCTGTCAGTCTGTCAGTCTGTCAGTCTGTCAGTCTGTCAGTCTGTCAGTCTGTCAGTCTGTCAGTCTGTCAGTCTGTCAGTCTGTCAGTCTGTCAGTCTGTCAGTCTGTCAGTCTGTCAGTCTGTCAGTCTGTCAGTCTGTCAGTCTGTCAGTCTGTCAGTCTGTCAGTCTGTCAGTCTGTCAGTCTGTCAGTCTGTCAGTCTGTCAGTCTGTCAGTCTTCAGTCTGTCAGTCTGTCAGTCTGTCAGTCTGTCAGTCTGTCAGTCTGTCAGTCTGTCAGTCTGTCAGTCTGTCAGTCTGTCAGTCTGTCAGTCTGTCAGTCTGTCAGTCTGTCAGTCTGTCAGTCTGTCAGTCTGTCAGTCTGTCAGTCTGTCAGTCTGTCAGTCTGTCAGTCTGTCAGTCTGTCAGTCTGTCAGTCTGTCAGTCTGTCAGTCTGTCAGTCTGTCAGTCTGTCAGTCTGTCAGTCTGTCAGTCTGTCAGTCTGTCAGTCTGTCAGTCTGTCAGTCTGTCAGTCTGTCAGTCTGTCAGTCTGTCAGTCTGTCAGTCTGTCAGTCTGTCAGTCTGTCAGTCTGTCAGTCTGTCAGTCTGTCAGTCTGTCAGTCTGTCAGTCTGTCAGTCTGTCAGTCTGTCAGTCTGTCAGTCTGTCAGTCTGTCAGTCTGTCAGTCTGTCAGTCTGTCAGTCTGTCAGTCTGTCAGTCTGTCAGTCTGTCAGTCTGTCAGTCTGTCAGTCTGTCAGTCTGTCAGTCTGTCAGTCTGTCAGTCTGTCAGTCTGTCAGTCTGTCAGTCTGTCAGTCTGTCAGTCTGTCAGTCTGTCAGTCTGTCAGTCTGTCAGTCTGTCAGTCTGTCAGTCTGTCAGTCTGTCAGTCTGTCAGTCTGTCAGTCTGTCAGTCTGTCAGTCTGTCAGTCTGTCAGTCTGTCAGTCTGTCAGTCTGTCAGTCTGTCAGTCTGTCAGTCTGTCAGTCTGTCAGTCTGTCAGTCTGTCAGTCTGTCAGTCTGTCAGTCTGTCAGTCTGTCAGTCTGTCAGTCTGTCAGTCTGTCAGTCTGTCAGTCTGTCAGTCTGTCAGTCTGTCAGTCTGTCAGTCTGTCAGTCTGTCAGTCTGTCAGTCTGTCAGTCTGTCAGTCTGTCAGTCTGTCAGTCTGTCAGTCTGTCAGTCTGTCAGTCTGTCAGTCTGTCAGTCTGTCAGTCTGTCAGTCTGTCAGTCTGTCAGTCTGTCAGTCTGTCAGTCTGTCAGTCTGTCAGTCTGTCAGTCTGTCAGTCTGTCAGTCTGTCAGTCTGTCAGTCTGTCAGTCTGTCAGTCTGTCAGTCTGTCAGTCTGTCAGTCTGTCAGTCTGTCAGTCTGTCAGTCTGTCAGTCTGTCAGTCTGTCAGTCTGTCAGTCTGTCAGTCTGTCAGTCTGTCAGTCTGTCAGTCTGTCAGTCTGTCAGTCTGTCAGTCTGTCAGTCTGTCAGTCTGTCAGTCTGTCAGTCTGTCAGTCTGTCAGTCTGTCAGTCTGTCAGTCTGTCAGTCTGTCAGTCTGTCAGTCTGTCAGTCTGTCAGTCTGTCAGTCTGTCAGTCTGTCAGTCTGTCAGTCTGTCAGTCTGTCAGTCTGTCAGTCTGTCAGTCTGTCAGTCTGTCAGTCTGTCAGTCTGTCAGTCTGTCAGTCTGTCAGTCTGTCAGTCTGTCAGTCTGTCAGTCTGTCAGTCTGTCAGTCTGTCAGTCTGTCAGTCTGTCAGTCTGTCAGTCTGTCAGTCTGTCAGTCTGTCAGTCTGTCAGTCTGTCAGTCTGTCAGTCTGTCAGTCTGTCAGTCTGTCAGTCTGTCAGTCTGTCAGTCTGTCAGTCTGTCAGTCTGTCAGTCTGTCAGTCTGTCAGTCTGTCAGTCTGTCAGTCTGTCAGTCTGTCAGTCTGTCAGTCTGTCAGTCTGTCAGTCTGTCAGTCTGTCAGTCTGTCAGTCTGTCAGTCTGTCAGTCTGTCAGTCTGTCAGTCTGTCAGTCTGTCAGTCTGTCAGTCTGTCAGTCTGTCAGTCTGTCAGTCTGTCAGTCTGTCAGTCTGTCAGTCTGTCAGTCTGTCAGTCTGTCAGTCTGTCAGTCTGTCAGTCTGTCAGTCTGTCAGTCTGTCAGTCTGTCAGTCTGTCAGTCTGTCAGTCTGTCAGTCTGTCAGTCTGTCAGTCTGTCAGTCTGTCAGTCTGTCAGTCTGTCAGTCTGTCAGTCTGTCAGTCTGTCAGTCTGTCAGTCTGTCAGTCTGTCAGTCTG
This sequence comes from Philhelius pedissequus, assembly GCA_910595825.1. Lineage (NCBI taxonomy): Eukaryota > Metazoa > Arthropoda > Insecta > Diptera > Syrphidae > Philhelius > Philhelius pedissequus. The sequence goes on along the minus strand of OU343160.1, from coordinate 229,854,263 downwards.
TCAGTCTGTCAGTCTGTCAGTCTGTCAGTCTGTCAGTCTGTCAGTCTGTCAGTCTGTCAGTCTGTCAGTCTGTCAGTCTGTCAGTCTGTCAGTCTGTCAGTCTGTCAGTCTGTCAGTCTGTCAGTCTGTCAGTCTGTCAGTCTGTCAGTCTGTCAGTCTGTCAGTCTGTCAGTCTGTCAGTCTGTCAGTCTGTCAGTCTGTCAGTCTGTCAGTCTGTCAGTCTGTCAGTCTGTCAGTCTGTCAGTCTGTCAGTCTGTCAGTCTGTCAGTCTGTCAGTCTGTCAGTCTGTCAGTCTGTCAGTCTGTCAGTCTGTCAGTCTGTCAGTCTGTCAGTCTGTCAGTCTGTCAGTCTGTCAGTCTGTCAGTCTGTCAGTCTGTCAGTCTGTCAGTCTGTCAGTCTGTCAGTCTGTCAGTCTGTCAGTCTGTCAGTCTGTCAGTCTGTCAGTCTGTCAGTCTGTCAGTCTGTCAGTCTGTCAGTCTGTCAGTCTGTCAGTCTGTCAGTCTGTCAGTCTGTCAGTCTGTCAGTCTGTCAGTCTGTCAGTCTGTCAGTCTGTCAGTCTGTCAGTCTGTCAGTCTGTCAGTCTGTCAGTCTGTCAGTCTGTCAGTCTGTCAGTCTGTCAGTCTGTCAGTCTGTCAGTCTGTCAGTCTGTCAGTCTGTCAGTCTGTCAGTCTGTCAGTCTGTCAGTCTGTCAGTCTGTCAGTCTGTCAGTCTGTCAGTCTGTCAGTCTGTCAGTCTGTCAGTCTGTCAGTCTGTCAGTCTGTCAGTCTGTCAGTCTGTCAGTCTGTCAGTCTGTCAGTCTGTCAGTCTGTCAGTCTGTCAGTCTGTCAGTCTGTCAGTCTGTCAGTCTGTCAGTCTGTCAGTCTGTCAGTCTGTCAGTCTGTCAGTCTGTCAGTCTGTCAGTCTGTCAGTCTGTCAGTCTGTCAGTCTGTCAGTCTGTCAGTCTGTCAGTCTGTCAGTCTGTCAGTCTGTCAGTCTGTCAGTCTGTCAGTCTGTCAGTCTGTCAGTCTGTCAGTCTGTCAGTCTGTCAGTCTGTCAGTCTGTCAGTCTGTCAGTCTGTCAGTCTGTCAGTCTGTCAGTCTGTCAGTCTGTCAGTCTGTCAGTCTGTCAGTCTGTCAGTCTGTCAGTCTGTCAGTCTGTCAGTCTGTCAGTCTGTCAGTCTGTCAGTCTGTCAGTCTGTCAGTCTGTCAGTCTGTCAGTCTGTCAGTCTGTCAGTCTGTCAGTCTGTCAGTCTGTCAGTCTGTCAGTCTGTCAGTCTGTCAGTCTGTCAGTCTGTCAGTCTGTCAGTCTGTCAGTCTGTCAGTCTGTCAGTCTGTCAGTCTGTCAGTCTGTCAGTCTGTCAGTCTGTCAGTCTGTCAGTCTGTCAGTCTGTCAGTCTGTCAGTCTGTCAGTCTGTCAGTCTGTCAGTCTGTCAGTCTGTCAGTCTGTCAGTCTGTCAGTCTGTCAGTCTGTCAGTCTGTCAGTCTGTCAGTCTGTCAGTCTGTCAGTCTGTCAGTCTGTCAGTCTGTCAGTCTGTCAGTCTGTCAGTCTGTCAGTCTGTCAGTCTGTCAGTCTGTCAGTCTGTCAGTCTGTCAGTCTGTCAGTCTGTCAGTCTGTCAGTCTGTCAGTCTGTCAGTCTGTCAGTCTGTCAGTCTGTCAGTCTGTCAGTCTGTCAGTCTGTCAGTCTGTCAGTCTGTCAGTCTGTCAGTCTGTCAGTCTGTCAGTCTGTCAGTCTGTCAGTCTGTCAGTCTGTCAGTCTGTCAGTCTGTCAGTCTGTCAGTCTGTCAGTCTGTCAGTCTGTCAGTCTGTCAGTCTGTCAGTCTGTCAGTCTGTCAGTCTGTCAGTCTGTCAGTCTGTCAGTCTGTCAGTCTGTCAGTCTGTCAGTCTGTCAGTCTGTCAGTCTGTCAGTCTGTCAGTCTGTCAGTCTGTCAGTCTGTCAGTCTGTCAGTCTGTCAGTCTGTCAGTCTGTCAGTCTGTCAGTCTGTCAGTCTGTCAGTCTGTCAGTCTGTCAGTCTGTCAGTCTGTCAGTCTGTCAGTCTGTCAGTCTGTCAGTCTGTCAGTCTGTCAGTCTGTCAGTCTGTCAGTCTGTCAGTCTGTCAGTCTGTCAGTCTGTCAGTCTGTCAGTCTGTCAGTCTGTCAGTCTGTCAGTCTGTCAGTCTGTCAGTCTGTCAGTCTGTCAGTCTGTCAGTCTGTCAGTCTGTCAGTCTGTCAGTCTGTCAGTCTGTCAGTCTGTCAGTCTGTCAGTCTGTCAGTCTGTCAGTCTGTCAGTCTGTCAGTCTGTCAGTCTGTCAGTCTGTCAGTCTGTCAGTCTGTCAGTCTGTCAGTCTGTCAGTCTGTCAGTCTGTCAGTCTGTCAGTCTGTCAGTCTGTCAGTCTGTCAGTCTGTCAGTCTGTCAGTCTGTCAGTCTGTCAGTCTGTCAGTCTGTCAGTCTGTCAGTCTGTCAGTCTGTCAGTCTGTCAGTCTGTCAGTCTGTCAGTCTGTCAGTCTGTCAGTCTGTCAGTCTGTCAGTCTGTCAGTCTGTCAGTCTGTCAGTCTGTCAGTCTGTCAGTCTGTCAGTCTGTCAGTCTGTCAGTCTGTCAGTCTGTCAGTCTGTCAGTCTGTCAGTCTGTCAGTCTGTCAGTCTGTCAGTCTGTCAGTCTGTCAGTCTGTCAGTCTGTCAGTCTGTCAGTCTGTCAGTCTGTCAGTCTGTCAGTCTGTCAGTCTGTCAGTCTGTCAGTCTGTCAGTCTGTCAGTCTGTCAGTCTGTCAGTCTGTCAGTCTGTCAGTCTGTCAGTCTGTCAGTCTGTCAGTCTGTCAGTCTGTCAGTCTGTCAGTCTGTCAGTCTGTCAGTCTGTCAGTCTGTCAGTCTGTCAGTCTGTCAGTCTGTCAGTCTGTCAGTCTGTCAGTCTGTCAGTCTGTCAGTCTGTCAGTCTGTCAGTCTGTCAGTCTGTCAGTCTGTCAGTCTGTCAGTCTGTCAGTCTGTCAGTCTGTCAGTCTGTCAGTCTGTCAGTCTGTCAGTCTGTCAGTCTGTCAGTCTGTCAGTCTGTCAGTCTGTCAGTCTGTCAGTCTGTCAGTCTGTCAGTCTGTCAGTCTGTCAGTCTGTCAGTCTGTCAGTCTGTCAGTCTGTCAGTCTGTCAGTCTGTCAGTCTGTCAGTCTGTCAGTCTGTCAGTCTGTCAGTCTGTCAGTCTGTCAGTCTGTCAGTCTGTCAGTCTGTCAGTCTGTCAGTCTGTCAGTCTGTCAGTCTGTCAGTCTGTCAGTCTGTCAGTCTGTCAGTCTGTCAGTCTGTCAGTCTGTCAGTCTGTCAGTCTGTCAGTCTGTCAGTCTGTCAGTCTGTCAGTCTGTCAGTCTGTCAGTCTGTCAGTCTGTCAGTCTGTCAGTCTGTCAGTCTGTCAGTCTGTCAGTCTGTCAGTCTGTCAGTCTGTCAGTCTGTCAGTCTGTCAGTCTGTCAGTCTGTCAGTCTGTCAGTCTGTCAGTCTGTCAGTCTGTCAGTCTGTCAGTCTGTCAGTCTGTCAGTCTGTCAGTCTGTCAGTCTGTCAGTCTGTCAGTCTGTCAGTCTGTCAGTCTGTCAGTCTGTCAGTCTGTCAGTCTGTCAGTCTGTCAGTCTGTCAGTCTGTCAGTCTGTCAGTCTGTCAGTCTGTCAGTCTGTCAGTCTGTCAGTCTGTCAGTCTGTCAGTCTGTCAGTCTGTCAGTCTGTCAGTCTGTCAGTCTGTCAGTCTGTCAGTCTGTCAGTCTGTCAGTCTGTCAGTCTGTCAGTCTGTCAGTCTGTCAGTCTGTCAGTCTGTCAGTCTGTCAGTCTGTCAGTCTGTCAGTCTGTCAGTCTGTCAGTCTGTCAGTCTGTCAGTCTGTCAGTCTGTCAGTCTGTCAGTCTGTCAGTCTGTCAGTCTGTCAGTCTGTCAGTCTGTCAGTCTGTCAGTCTGTCAGTCTGTCAGTCTGTCAGTCTGTCAGTCTGTCAGTCTGTCAGTCTGTCAGTCTGTCAGTCTGTCAGTCTGTCAGTCTGTCAGTCTGTCAGTCTGTCAGTCTGTCAGTCTGTCAGTCTGTCAGTCTGTCAGTCTGTCAGTCTGTCAGTCTGTCAGTCTGTCAGTCTGTCAGTCTGTCAGTCTGTCAGTCTGTCAGTCTGTCAGTCTGTCAGTCTGTCAGTCTGTCAGTCTGTCAGTCTGTCAGTCTGTCAGTCTGTCAGTCTGTCAGTCTGTCAGTCTGTCAGTCTGTCAGTCTGTCAGTCTGTCAGTCTGTCAGTCTGTCAGTCTGTCAGTCTGTCAGTCTGTCAGTCTGTCAGTCTGTCAGTCTGTCAGTCTGTCAGTCTGTCAGTCTGTCAGTCTGTCAGTCTGTCAGTCTGTCAGTCTGTCAGTCTGTCAGTCTGTCAGTCTGTCAGTCTGTCAGTCTGTCAGTCTGTCAGTCTGTCAGTCTGTCAGTCTGTCAGTCTGTCAGTCTGTCAGTCTGTCAGTCTGTCAGTCTGTCAGTCTGTCAGTCTGTCAGTCTGTCAGTCTGTCAGTCTGTCAGTCTGTCAGTCTGTCAGTCTGTCAGTCTGTCAGTCTGTCAGTCTGTCAGTCTGTCAGTCTGTCAGTCTGTCAGTCTGTCAGTCTGTCAGTCTGTCAGTCTGTCAGTCTGTCAGTCTGTCAGTCTGTCAGTCTGTCAGTCTGTCAGTCTGTCAGTCTGTCAGTCTGTCAGTCTGTCAGTCTGTCAGTCTGTCAGTCTGTCAGTCTGTCAGTCTGTCAGTCTGTCAGTCTGTCAGTCTGTCAGTCTGTCAGTCTGTCAGTCTGTCAGTCTGTCAGTCTGTCAGTCTGTCAGTCTGTCAGTCTGTCAGTCTGTCAGTCTGTCAGTCTGTCAGTCTGTCAGTCTGTCAGTCTGTCAGTCTGTCAGTCTGTCAGTCTGTCAGTCTGTCAGTCTGTCAGTCTGTCAGTCTGTCAGTCTGTCAGTCTGTCAGTCTGTCAGTCTGTCAGTCTGTCAGTCTGTCAGTCTGTCAGTCTGTCAGTCTGTCAGTCTGTCAGTCTGTCGTCTGTCAGTCTGTCAGTCTGTCAGTCTGTCAGTCTGTCAGTCTGTCAGTCTGTCAGTCTGTCAGTCTGTCAGTCTGTCAGTCTGTCAGTCTGTGTCAGTCTGTCAGTCTGTCAGTCTGTCAGTCTGTCAGTCTGTCAGTCTGTCAGTCTGTCAGTCTGTCAGTCTGTCAGTCTGTCATCTGTCAGTCTGTCAGTCTGTCAGTCTGTCAGTCTGTCAGTCTGTCAGTCTGTCAGTCGTCAGTCTGTCAGTCTGTCAGTCTGTCAGTCTGTCAGTCTGTCAGTCTGTCAGTCTGTCAGTCTGTCAGTCTGTCAGTCTGTCAGTCTGTCAGTCTGTCAGTCTGGTCAGTCTGTCAGTCTGTCAGTCTGTCAGTCTGTCAGTCTGTCATCTGTCAGTCTGTCAGTCTGTCAGTCTGTCAGTCTGTCAGTTCAGTCTGTCAGTCTGTCAGTCTGTCAGTCTGTCAGTCTGTCAGTCTGTCAGTCTGTCAGTCTGTCAGTCTGTCAGTCTGTCATCGTCAGTCTGTCAGTCTGTCAGTCTGTCAGTCTGTCAGTCTGTCAGTCTGTCAGTCTGTCATAGTCTGTCTGTCTGTCAGTCTGTCAGTCTGTCCTGTCAGTCTGTCAGTCTGTCAGTCTGTCAGTCTGTCAGTCTGTCAGTCCTGTCAGTCTGTCAGTCTGTCAGTCTGTCAGTCTGTCAGTCTGTCAGTCTGTCAGTCTGTCAGTCAGTCTGTCAGTCTGTCAGTCTGTCAGTCTGTCAGTCTGTCAGTCTGTCAGTCTGTCAGTCTGTCAGTCTGTCAGTCTGTCAGTCTGTCAGTCCTGTCAGTCTGTCAGTCTGTCATCTGTCAGTCTGTCAGTCTGTCAGTCTGTCCAGTCTGTCAGTCTGTCAGTCTGTCAGTCTGTCATCCTGTCAGTCTGTCAGTCTGTCAGTCTGTCAGTCTGTCAGTCTGTCAGTCTGTCAGTCTGTCAGTCTGTCAGTCTGTCAGTCTGTCAGTCTGTCAGTCTGTCAGTCTGTCAGTCAGTCTGTCAGTCTGTCAGTCTGTCAGTCTGTCAGTCTGTCAGTCAGTCTGTCAGTCTGTCAGTCTGTCAGTCTGTCAGTCCTGTCAGTCTGTCAGTCTGTCAGTCTGTCAGTCTGTCAGTCTGTCAGTCTGTCGTCAGTCTGTCAGTCTGTCAGTCTGTCAGTCCTGTCAGTCTGTCAGTCTGTCAGTCTGTCAGTCTGTCAGTCTGTCAGTCTGTCAGTCTGTCAGTCTGTCAGTCTGTCAGTCTGTCAGTCTGTCTGTCAGTCTGTCAGTCTGTCAGTCTGTCAGTCTGTCAGTCTGTCAGTCTGTCAGTCTGTCAGTCTGTCAGTCTGTCAGTCTGTCAGTCTGTCAGTCTGTCAGTCTGTCAGTCTGTCAGTCTGTCAGTCTGTCAGTCTGTCAGTCCTGTCAGTCTGTCAGTCTGTCAGTCTGTCAGTCTGTCAGTCTGTTCAGTCTGTCAGTCTGTCAGTCTGTCAGTCTGTCAGTCTGTCAGTCTGTCAGTCTGTCAGTCTGTCAGTCTGTCAGTCTGTCAGTCTGTCAGTCTGTCAGTCTGTCAGTCTGTCAGTCTGTCCAGTCTGTCAGTCTGTCAGTCTGTCAGTCTGTCAGTCTGTCAGTCTGTCAGTCTGTCAGTCTGTCAGTCTGTCAGTCTGTCAGTCTGTCAGTCTGTCAGTCTGTCAGTCTGTCAGTCTGTCAGTCTGTCAGTCTGTCAGTCTGTCAGTCTGTCAGTCTGTCAGTCTGTCAGTCTGTCAGTCTGTCAGTCTGTCAGTCTGTCAGTCTGTCAGTCTGTCAGTCTGTCAGTCTGTCAGTCTGTCAGTCTGTCAGTCTGTCAGTCTGTCAGTCTGTCAGTCTGTCCAGTCTGTCAGTCTGTCAGTCTGTCAGTCTGTCAGTCTGTCAGTCTGTCAGTCTGTCAGTCTGTCAGTCTGTCAGTCTGTCAGTCTGTCAGTCTGTCAGTCTGTCAGTCTGTCAGTCTGCAGTCTGTCAGTCTGTCAGTCTGTCAGTCTGTCAGTCTGTCAGTCTGTCAGTCTGTCAGTCTGTCAGTCTGTCAGTCTGTCATCTGTCAGTCTGTCAGTCTGTCAGTCTGTCAGTCTGTCAGTCTGTCAGTCTGTCAGTCTGTCAGTCTGTCAGTCTGTCAGTCTGTCAGTCTGTCAGTCTGTCAGTCCTGTCAGTCTGTCAGTCTGTCAGTCTGTCAGTCTGTCAGTCTGTCAGGTCTGTCAGTCTGTCAGTCTGTCAGTCTGTCAGTCTGTCAGTCTGTCAGTCTGTCAGTCTGTCAGTCTGTCAGTCCTGTCAGTCTGTCAGTCAGTCTGTCAGTCTGTCAGTCTGTCAGTCTGTCAGTCTGTCAGTCTGTCAGTCTGTCAGTCTGTCAGTCTGTCAGTCTGTCAGTCTGTCAGTCTCTGTCAGTCTGTCAGTCTGTCAGTCCTGTCAGTCTGTCAGTCTGTCAGTCTGTCAGTCTGTCAGTCTGTCAGTCTGTCAGTCTGTCAGTCTGTCTGTCAGTCTGTCAGTCTGTCATCTGTCAGTCTGTCAGTCTGTCAGTCTGTCAGTCTGTCAGTCTGTCAGTCTGTCAGTCTGTCAGTCTGTCAGTCTGTCAGTCTGTCAGTCTGTCAGTCTGTCAGTCTGTCAGTCTGTCAGTCTGGTCAGTCTGTCAGTCTGTCAGTCTGTCAGTCTGTCAGTCTGTCAGTCTGTCAGTCTGTCAGTCTGTCAGTCTGTCAGTCTGTCAGTCCTGTCAGTCTGTCAGTCTGTCAGTCTGTCAGTCTGTCAGTCTGTCAGTCTGTCAGTCTGTCAGTCTGTCAGTCTGTCAGTCTGTCAGTCTGTCAGTCTGTCAGTCTGTCAGTCTGTCAGTCTGTCAGTCTGTCAGTCTGTCAGTCTGTCAGTCTGTCAGTCTGTCAGTCTGTGTCAGTCTGTCAGTCTGTCAGTCTGTCAGTCTGTCAGTCTGTCAGTCTGTCGTCTGTCAGTCTGTCAGTCTGTCAGTCTGTCAGTCTGTCAGTCTGTCAGTCTGTCAGTCTGTCAGTCTGTCAGTCTGTCAGTCTGTCAGTCTGTCAGTCTGTCAGTCTGTCAGTCTGTCAGTCTGTCAGTCTGTCAGTCTGTTCAGTCTGTCAGTCTGTCAGTCTGTCAGTCTGTCAGTCTGTCAGTCTGTCAGTCTGTCAGTCTGTCAGTCTGTCAGTCTGTCAGTCTGTCAGTCTGTCAGTCTGTCAGTCTGTCAGTCTGTCAGTCTGTCAGTCTGTCAGTCTGTCAGTCTGTCAGTCTGTCAGTCTGTCAGTCTGTCAGTCTGTCAGTCTGTCAGTCTTTCAGTCTGTCAGTCCTGTCCAGTCTGTCAGTCTGTCAGTCAGTCCTGTCAGTCTGTCAGTCTGTCAGTCCTGTTCAGTCTGTCAGTCTGTCAGTCTGTCAGTCTGTCAGTCTGTCAGTCTGTCTGTTTTTACAAAAAAAAAAAATCAGTATTCTTATTTTTTCATAATAAGAATTTCATCATAGAGCAACTGCAAGGTGATTGAACTGCTGCCGCCGGCCGTGCCGTTATCAACTGCCTTTGCAATCGTACGTGCACTTTGTTGTTTGATGACGATTCAGCTAATGGAACCGGACAGGTTTTGTTATCAGCTTGTTGTTGTTGTGAAGATGATCGTCCAAGAGTGAGGCACTGTTGACATCTAAATGGTTGTTCTATAGAGTTCATATACCTATCAATGTCATGTTACACAACGGCCATGAAACAAGTGTTTACAGTTTATGTAAGCTAATTGTAAAGAATCGCTACGCTCGATTATTCCCTTATTGGTGAAACTGATCATTATCAAAAATAATTGATTATTAATTGTGAAACTTAAAAACTTCGGTGAAATGTAAAACCGCGCACCCTCGACAATAACTTACGTCCGCTCAGGGAGAAAGCCTACACTGACACTACTCAACTCATTTGTGCCCAGTCTGTTACAAATAAAACGAAATATAAATGGTACTAGGAAACCCAAGCGATTGTGCAGTATCTTCCCTTTCGCCGGCAAAATAAAAATTGAAATATGTAGGTACATGTCAAGAGAAGAAGTTTAAGAATGATTTTTAATGCAATAATAATTTTAGTAGCCTTATAGTTAAACTAAGAAAGAGAAAAAAATATATTTAGTATAAAAGAAAGGGATGGAAAAAATTCCAAGTTTTATCATTTTCCTTATTTTCATTTTTCAGGGGGTCGATTCCCGATCTGTGAAGTTTTGAAGTAAAAAAATATCATTTCAGTTTTCACAGAGGTTTATCATTTTCCAACTTCACGCACACTCCTTATGCGATTCTAGAACTCATTGTGATAAAGTTTGCACTAAAAAGTACTAAATGATAAATTCTGTCATTTCTGATTAGATTTTATGTTGGGAAAGGTAAATACTTCATTTCAGTTCCTAAATTTCCTTAAGAATAATGTCCGGAATAATAATTCGTTCAATAAATTAATAAAAGACGTCGTACTGAACAATTGTGGGTTTTATATTATATTCAATAGTATCTCTGTTTTGAGTAAGATTTATTATTTTTTCATGTGAGGATATTGAGCCTTTCCCTTCGAGATGGGCAGAATCTATTCGAAGTTACAACTAGGAGCATTTTATTGAACTTTATAGATTGCCAAAACATTTACTGAGAGCATTCTTGAAAAACACTCAACTTATAAGTGCGCTTCAAAGCCATTTAAATATGGTAAATTGCTCTTAATTTTTTTGCAATGCGGGAATGAGTACCGTCGCGTCGGCTGTTGTGAATCTATTGATTTAACAATTGAGTTATTTACTCGAATTAACACAAATATAACTTCCTACCAAAATAAATTTGTGTATAAATATAATTGTTACTTACTTGTTATGTGCCAAACTCTGTTTTTCTTCTTAATATTCGATTAGAAATATTTTCTTCACAAAACAATTTACTGTGATAAAAAATTATCATATGAAAAATGTTTGCCATTTAACTTCACTTTTTCACGAATCGAGAATCAATTCTTCACAGATCGGGAATTGACCAACAGATGAGTTTTATTTTGCTGTCGTAGAAACTACATCATCGTTTAATTTTCCTCCAACAACGAATAAGTATTATTTAAAAAGAAGTAAATAGATAGTTACATATATACCTACCTACCTATAATATATTATTTTTTAGGAAAATTGATGTGTAGTTATTGTTTTTGTCTTACCTCTAATAGAATAATAACTAATTAACCAAAACAATATTAAAACAATTCTTTTTATTTGGATACACATTTTTCGGATTTAATGAAAACAGCAACACATTTTTTAAATAATTTCCTTTTTTAATGTATATACACGTCATGCTTTACATTCTTACTTTTGTCTAGATTTTGTAATATTAGGGGTTAAGCAAAATACACAAAAGTCACTACGTCTCAAGCCAAAATAAGTGCACGAACAACTGCATAGAGCGCAGTCGAAAGAAACTTATAAAATTACCTGACCATGGAAAAGGAAGGAACTGAATACATAAAGGATTTACATAATGTACCTACTATGATATCCTATCAACATTAAGTATTTACTTGAATTAGTTAAGTATTTAGAAGTAGCTATTTACAATCAAGTAAGTTTTTTTTCTTGCGATTATAGGTACTATAAGGCAAGTTATGTATTCGTAAAAAAAATGTTTTTTTCTAAAAATCAAACATGACATTACGATCATAGAGAACACCAAGAAAGTGAATCCGCCAATTCCGTCTGTCGGTGTGTCTGTCTGTCTGTCATCGAGTCTACAGCCTAAGTGGTTGGATAGATTTGCTTCAAACTTGGTAGAAATTGTTTTTTCGGTAATATGCCCACACGTTTTTTAATTTTTTTTAAGACGACAAATAACAGTAGCCCCCATACATTTTTTCTTGGCCAAAAACAAAAATCTTATTTTTCTCAAAAACGGTTGCAACCATTTTTATAAAAAAAATCAGTTCATTAACGAAGGGAAAGGGTACCTTTTGGTAATTTTTTTTGTGGAAAATTTTTTATTTTTGGGACCTCTAGTAGAACCATTTTTTTAGTTTTCGTTTATCTCGGAAACGGTTAATTTGATTTTTTTTAATTTCTTACGCAGACGCTCCTAGAGAGTGTTAACACTAGTGTAACCTAAAAATTTTCAAAAACAATTTTTTTGGGAAATTAATTTGTTTTTTGAAAACCCAAATTTCGAAAACGACTCAATAGATTTTTTCAAAACTTCGTATTTGGAGGTTATTTGACATTATTTTGCATAGTTAAGAAAACTATTTTTCTTAATTCTAATTAAATTTTCTTTTTTTGTGTTTTAAATCACTTCAAAATTAATATCACATATTCCAGAAGGCTAATACCTGTAAAATAAACACATTAAAAAATAAATCTATTCTTGTGTTCCAAAACATATCAAAATTGGTATTCCTAAATTGTATATTATATAAACTAATTCTTATTATAAAAACTATTTTATTGTATATTAAATTTATAAGCAATCTTGGTTTGTTAAATCAATAAAACTTATTCAAAACTTATTTGTGTTTCAAATCATGTCAAAATTGAGACATATATAATGAAGAAAAGAATAGTCAACTTTTTGTACAAGTTTTTGATAACTTGCATTTTTATTATATTTTTATTTATGTATATCATAAGAAATGTCATTTCAGGCAGACGGCATCGTTGCCATCACCTTATTCTTATATAAAATTTTGTAAAACCTTATGATGAAAAAAATAAAGAATCTATCTAACTATCTATCTAGTTATGTCTGTTAAGCTAGGCTTGTAGATGAAAATAAATAATGTATTATGAGTATTTGTGACACAGCACAGCAATTTTGATTACATTCCATTTGCTTCTTTCCCTCCATCCCAATTTACTTTCCAAGTTTGTAATTCTCGATCTGAGTGCATCTCCTCACTCAATTGTTCTATTTTGTACAAAAAATCAGTATTCTTTTTTTTTCATAATAAGAATTTCATCATAGAGCAACTGCAAGGTGATTGAACTGCTGCCACCGCGCCGGCCGTGCCGTTATCAACTGCCTTTGCAATCGTATGTGCACTTTGTTGTTTGATGACGATCCAGATAATGGAACCGGGCAGGATTTGTTATCAGTTTGTTGTTGTTGTAAAGATGATCGTCTAAGAGTGAGGCACTGTTGACATCTAAATGGTTGTTCTATAGAGTTCATATACCTATCAATGTAAAGTTACACAACGGCCATGAAACAAATGTTTACAGTTTATGTAAGCTAATTGTAAAGAATCCCTACGCTCGATTATTCCCTTATTGGTAAAACTGATCATTATCAAAAATAATTGATTATTAATTGTGAAACTTAAAAACTTCGGTGAAATGTAAAACCGCGCACACACGACACTAACATAAGCCCGCTCTGGGAGAAAGCCTACGCTGACACTACTCAACTCATTTGTGCCCAGTCTGTTACAAATAAACGAAATATAAATGGTACTAGGAAACCCAAGCGATTGTGTAGTACCTTCCCTTTCGCCGGCAAACTAAAAATGGAAATATGTAGGTACATGTCAAGAGAAGAAGTTAAACAATGATTTTTAATCCAATAGGAACTTTAGTAGCCTTCTAGTTAAATTAAGAAAGAGAAAAAATGATATTTAGTATAAAAGAAATGGATGGAAAATAAGTCCAAGTTTTATCATTTTCCTTATTTTCATTTTTCAGATGAGTTTTATTTTGCTGTCGTAGAAACTACATCATCGTTTAATTTTCATCCATCCATTTATTTTTATTTTAACAGTCTCCTTTTCTTATCAATTGTCCAATTTCCTTGCATGTCCACTCAATTAATTTTCTGTCTTTATCCACAAAACTTACTCTTTTATTCTATCGTGTATTCAATCAAAAGCACTCTTAGTAGTTATCTGAAAGTAAGAAAAATGATGAAACTCTGCCTTTTCCATCCCCTTCTTTTATTCTAAAAGTCATTTATTCTCTTTCATCAATTGATTACTTTTTACGCTCGTCTAACCAGGCAAGACACCACATACTCGAACACCATTGTGTAATAAAAGCTGGATCATTATGAGTGTGTTTCTTTATTTATTCCGGATAAGGAATAGAATGGATGGAAAAGACGAAATGTTTATCTAGAATATCCAGAATGGAATGAATAAAGAAACAAAAATTCTCTCCGGAATAGATAAGAAAAAAAGATAACATCAATCAGCTGTTTTAAAGTATTGTGATGATGACAAGAAAATAGATATCTCTATGGAAAATAGTAAAAATAAATTATTATTAATTTATTAATTATGAAAAGTCACATTTAATTGTTATTTATATATTTATTTCAATAATAAAAATATAAACAATGTTTGGTCATCCATTTTGTTTACTTACTTGTTTCTCGTCTTTGGCTGCTGTCATTTGTTTTGCTTTCATATGAAAGGGTTATTCCGAGAATATTCTTTTCATTCCGTGTTTAACATGGAATAAAAAGAATGCATTCCAAACGTTCCGGAATGAATAAAGAAACAACAAAATAGTTTCTCCGGAATATTCCATGGAATAAAGAAACGCAAAACTGGTATTCCGAATATTCTGGACATACCAGAATGAATAAAGAAACACACTCTATAAAAGCTGCTGTCGTGGATTTTATGTAGATATGCATGTACTCTACATGCTTACCTACCTATTATGTTCCATGAATATTTTTTGACATACATATCTACATAATGCAGGTACCTACATGGATACATATCTATTTAATTTCATCAGAAAATAGGAATATAAAAAGAAAGATATGTATTTAAGTACTTCAACAGAATGCATACCTACATATATCTACATACATACACATAAATGGATGTGATTTTAGTAATACAATTTTTATATTTAGTTATTTATCCAGAATCTTTACAATCCAAATCTATATTGTATCAACGTATTAATTTTAAGTCTACACATAACAACTTAAAGAACTTCACAACGAATAAGTATTATTTAAAAAGAAATAAATAGATACATAGGTATATATATACCTACCTACCTATAATATATTATTTTTAGGAAAATTGATGTGTAGGTATTGTTTTTGGCTTACCTCTAATAGAATAATAACTTATTAACCAAAACAGTATTAAAACTATTCTTTTTATTTGGATACACATTTTTCGGATTTAATGAAAACAGCAACACACTTTTTAATTCATTTCCTTTCTTAATGTATATACACGTCATTCATTACATACCTATTATAGGTACATAGGTAGTATTAATAATATGACATACGAAATGTGTGTATCTTTCACCAAATTGATCTTACTTTTGCCTGGATTTTGTAATATTATGGGTTCAGCAAAATACACAAAAGTCACTACGTCTCAAAACAAAATAAGTTCACGAACTGCATAGAGCGCAATCAAAAGAAACTTATAAAATTACCTGACCATGGAGAAGGAAGGAACTGAATACATAAGGGATTTACATAATGTACCTACTATGATATCCTATCAACATTAAGTATTTACTTGAATTAGTTAAGTATTTAGAAGTAGCTGTTTACAATCAAGTAAGTTTTTTTTTCTTGCGATTACAGGTACTATAATGCAAGTTATGTATTCGTAAAAAAAATGTTTTTTTCTAAAAATCAAACATGACATTACGATCATAGAGAACACCAAGAAAGTGAATCCGCCAATTCCGTCTGTCGGTCTGTCTGTCATCGAGTCTACAGCCTAAGTGGTTGGATAGATTTGCTTCAAACTTGGTAGAAATTGTTTTTTTTTTCGGTAATATGCCCACACGTTTTTTAATTTTTTTTAAGACGACAAATAACAGTAGCCCCCATACATTTTTTTGGCCAAAAACAAAAATCTTATTTTTCTCAAAAACGGTTGCAACGATTTTTATAAAAAAAAATCAGTTCATTAGCGAAGGGAAAGGGTACCTTTTGGTAATTTTTTTTGTGTTAAAAAAATTTTTATTTTTGGGACATCTAGTAGAACCATTTTTTTAGTTTTCGATTATCTCGGAAACGGTTAATTTGATTTTTTTTAATTTCTTACGCAGAAGCTCCTAGAGAATGTTAACACTAGTGTAAACTAAAAATTTTCAAAAACAATTTTTTTTGGAAATTAATTTGTTTTTTGAAAACTCAAAATTTCGAAAACGACTCAATAGATTTTTTCAAAACTTCGTATTTGGAGGTTTTTTGATATTATCTTGCATAATTAAGAAAAATATTTTTCTTAAGTCTAATTAAATTTTCTTTTTTTGTGCTTTAAATCACTTCAAAATTAATATTACATATTCCAGAAGACTAATACCTGTAAAATAAACACATTAAAAAATAAATCTATTCTTGTGTTCCAAAACATATCAAAATTGGTATTCCTAAATTGTATATTACATAAACTAATTCTTATTATAAAAACTATTTTATTGTATATTATATTTATAAGCAATCTTGGTTTGTTAAATCAATAAAACTTATTCAAAACTTATTTGTGTTTCAAATCATGTCAAAATTGAGACATACATATATTATGAAGAAAAGAATAGTTAACTTTTTGTACAAGTTTTTGATAACTTGCATTTTTATTAAATTTTTATTTATGTATATCATAAGAAATGTCATTTCAGGCAGACGGCATCGTTGCCATCATCCTTATTCTTATATAAAATTTTGTAAAACCTTATGATGAAAAAAATAAAGAATCTATCTATCTATCTATCTAGTTATGTCTGTTAAGCTAAGCTTGTAGATGAAAATAAAAAATGTATTATGAGTATTTGTGACACAGCACAGCATTTTTGATTACATTCCATTTGCTTCTTTCCCTCCATCACAATTTACTTACCAAGTTTGTAATTCTCGATCTGAGAAAAAACTAGCATCTTCTAGTTAAATTAAGAAAGAGAAAAAATGATATTTAGTATAAAAGAAAGGGGTGGAAAATAAGTCCAAGTTTTATCATTTTCCTTATTTTCATTTTTCAGATGAGTTTTATTTTGCTGTCGTAGAAACTACATCATCGTTTAATTTTCCTCCAACCATTTATTTTTATTTTAACAGTCTCCTTTTCTTATCAATTGTCCAATTTCCTTGCATGTCCACTCAATTAATTTTCTGTGTGTATCCACAAAACTTACTCTTTTATTCTATCGTGTATTCAATCAAAAGCACTCTTAGTAGTTATCTGAAATTGAGAAAATGATGAAACTCTGCCTTTTCCATCCCCTTCTTTTATTCTAAAAGTCATTTATTCTCTTTCATAAATTGATTACTTTTTACGCTCGTCTAACCAGGCAAGGCACCACATACTCGAACACCATTGTTTAATAAAAGCTGGATCATTAGCCGTGTTTTATTGGGAAATTTATCCGCCGTAAGTTTATCCGTCGTAGCATTTTACATACAAATCGCTCCGGTCGATAAAAAGCTAAAGTAGAAGCTACGGTGGATGGCTGGTTGACGTTCAGCCGAGTCTCGATTCTGATTTTGTTAGTTTTGTTGGTACGATTGATAATTGAATTGAATGTCGATGTATGTGTTCATGGACTGTTATAATTATTTTTGATTCTTTTTTTTTCTTTTTTTATGGTTGGCCAGTTTATGTTTCTCAAATCTTAGATAACTCCATTTTAAAAAAAAATTATAAGCTGTTCTTCCGAAAAGTTTCTGACTTTTACTATTAAAAACTGTATTCTTTGCTCAATTATTTTCTGAAGTACGTCTAAAATTGCACCTACCTATGTCTGCAATTTTGCATACCCCTAATGTCAATTAATCAATTTTAACAAATTTTGATATCCATTTTGAAAAAGAAACCAATATTTATCGAATGAATTCCGTTTTACTTTTATTTTTGACTAACCAAGCCCAATTTTCGTTTTGTGTTTAATTTGTATTAATAGTTGTAAATAAACGGAGCTTGGTGAAAAAAATCATCTTTTTATTTAGATCTACAAAAAAGCAATTTGAGAAGACAAACCGCATTGGGTGGAACTGCACTATAGAGGAATTGCTTGACACTGCGCCGCAAAATATTTATTCGTATAAAATTCTATGAGCTATAAGGCCAGAGGCGCGCACATATGCAACTTTCAGTTTTGCAACAGTTTGGTTGCTAAAGTTTATACCCTGGACTTATATGAGATTGCGAGCACATGCAAAAACTATTCACTCCGCAATTCGAGCAACTTAAGAGTTTGTGTTTTGGCACAAATCGAACGGTCGCCCCAAATAAGTTCTTCAGTTTGTATCACATCGAACTATAATATAACTGCACGCACATTAAATCAAAATGGTGTTTGTGTGGTCGTTTATCTCGTTGATTGATTTTTAAGTTGGTTATGTGCGCGATCATCGTTCAACTAGTGATTAAACTATTTCGTTTCGGCAAAATTGCATGTGCGCGCCTAGCCTAAACGCACTAAGGGGAAACTGAACTCACAAAGTGTGGTTTTTCTTCACTGTTTAATGGACGTTGGCCATGGGCGGTATTCGATTCACTACATGGACATGGACTGGGCATACATTTTTGTGATCCAAAATGGTGAAATGGTAAACCAAATGTTAACTTTTTGTTACTTACTCCGCGTATGTTAATTACAGTGTGATGAGTAAATATTGAATTGAAAGCAAAACATACTCAGAAAACAAATTTGTAAATTGACTTGAAAAATAAAACTTTGGCTTTCGATAAGCTCAGAAAATAAATAAAGGCATGAAATATAAGGGGAGTGAACAATTTAAACTACGTTGTAGTGTGCGTTCCAAACCAAGAAACATTAAAAGGAAACAAGTAAATCACCGGCACTTTTGTTTTCTCGTGTGAAATGCATAGACCATTTTTAAAGCAATACAAAAATTGCCCTGTGTAAAAAGGGACTTTACCATTGTCTATGAACAAACCCGTTCACTTATCATTTCCTTTCTATTGGTGCAAAATGAATGTTCGAATTTAAAATTGCAAATGCAGAAAAAGTGAACACAAGAAATAGGTTTGAAACGTAAATTAAATATTGGTACGTTTTTCTACTTTCTATTTTATGTGAATAACAGCTAATTATTGTTCATAATTTTGATATTTTCTTAATTTTACTTGGCCAAAGACTATTTCATTACCTGTGATTGCTGTGCAGGGGTACCAATCTTACCAAAATAAAAAAGCTACGGTCCATGCTCCGGTTGATGCGTTTTTTTGGGAATTACTTACCGTACAATGGATAGATTCCCAATAAAACACACCTATTATAAAAGCTGCTGTCATGGATTTTATGTAGATATGTATGTACTCTACATGCTTACCTACCTATTATGTTCCATGTATATCTACATAATGCAGGTACCTACATGGATACATACATATCTATTTAATTTCATCAGAAAATAGGAATATAAAAAGAAAGATATGTATTTAAGTACTTCAACAGGTATGTATAGCTATATCTACATACTCGTACATACACATAAATAGATGTGATTTTAGTAATACAATTTTTATATTTAGTTATTTATACAGAATCTTTATAATCCAAATCTATATTGTATCAACGTAGTTATTTTAAGTCTACACATAACAACTTAAAGAAATTCACAACGAATAAGTATTTTTTAAAAAGAAATAAATAGATAGATATGTATATATGTATATACTTACGTACCTATAATATATTATTTTTAGGAAAAAAATTGATGTGTAGGTATTGTTTTTGGCTTACCTCTAATAGAATAATAACTTATTAACCAAAACAGTATTAAAACGATTCTTTTTATTTGGATACACATTTTTCGGATTTAATAAAAACAGCAACACATTTTTTAATTCATTTCCTTTTTTAATGTATATACACGTCATGCTTTACATTCTTACTTTTGTCTAGATTTTGTAATATTAGGGGTTAAGCAAAATACACAAAAGTCACTACGTCTCAAGACAACATAAGTGCACGAACAACTGCATAGAGCGCAGTCGAAAGAAACTTATAAAATTACCTGACCATGGAGAAGGAAGGAACTGAATAAATAAAGGATTTACATAATGTACCTACTATGATTTGAATTAGTTAAGTATTTAGAAGTAGCTATTTACAATTAAGTAAAAGTTTTTTTTTCTTGCGATTATAGGTACTAAAAGGCAAGTTATGTATTCGTAAGAAACAATGTTTTTTTCTAACAATCAAACATGACATTACGATCATAGAGAACACCAAAAAAGTGGGTCCCCCAATTCCGTCTGTCTGTCCTCGAGTCTACAGCCTAAGAGGTTGGATAGATTTGCTTCAAAATTGGTAGATATTGTTTTTTCGGCAGTATGCCCACACGTTTTTTTCATTTTTTTTAAGACGACAAATAACAGTAGCTCCCATACATTTTTTTGGCCAAAAACAAAAATCTTATTATTCTAAAAAACGGTTGCAACGATTTTTATAAAAAAATCAGTTCATTAACGAAGGGAAAGGGTACCTTTTGATAATTTTTTTTGTGTTAAAAAATTGTTATTTTTGGGACCTCTAGTAGAACCATTTTTATGGTTTTCGATTTTCTCGGAAACAGTTAATTTGATTATTTTTAATTTTTTACGCAGAAGCTCCTAGAGAATGTAAACTAAAATTTTTCACAAACAATTTTTTATGGAAATTATTTTTTTTTTTTTGAAAACTCAAAATTTCGAAAACGACTCAATAGATTTTTTCAAAACTTCGTATTTGGAGCTTTTTTGCATTATCTTGAAAAGTTAAATAAAAACAATTTTTCTAAAATAAAAAACAACGGTACCTCCCATACAAGTGTTAAAAAACCGTTAAGAAAAAAATTTATTTCTCGAAAACGGTTCCAAGAATTTTTATAAAAAAATGTGTGTGTTCTTAAATTAGTACAGTTAACTTTTAAACATAAAAATATTTTTTTTGCGTACTTATTAACGGTACTTCCCATAGAACCACTTTTCATATTTTCGATTTTCTCAATATTGGATAAACCGATTAGAATACTGCGTACTCACATTTTCGAAAAAAAAAGTTTTTTGATTTTTAAAAAATAAATAAATATTTTTTTTTTGAAAAATCGATTTTTCAAAAACCAGTCACAAAGGTTTTTTTTTAAATTTGAATTTTATATATATATTAATAATATATAAGAAGATTTTTTTTAATAATACAAATTCTATATACTACTGAAATACATCAGCCAAGTAGAAGACTTAGCACTATAATATTTGGACTTGTTGAATTATTGATTCAAAATAGCTTTTAACGGCCTTTAGTCCAACAAAAATTGGCGTTTGACTAAAGGCCGTTAAAAGCTATTTTGAATCAATAATTCAACAAGTCCAAATATTATAGTGCTAAGTCTTCTACTTGGCTGATGTATTTCAGTAGTATATAGAATTTGTATTATTAAAAAAAAACTTCTTATATAAATAATGCCAGGCCATGGGCAAAAACAAAAATTTCCAATTTAATGATTAGGAATTCTAGTCTTGTTGGATATAGTTCACACTAGATGTTCTTCACGAAATCTATGTTAGATGAACTGAACTTGGCAAAAATTGCGTATTGACAAAGGTCCTCACTAGTCAACTGATGAGTCCATGTGAAATCACCGGGACGAAACGCCAATTTTTGTTGGACTAAAGGCCGTTAAAAGCTATTTTGAATTATTAATAATATATTCAAAATAGCGTTTCAAATTTTTTTCTAAAAAGGTTTTCAAAATTTTATACATGAAAAATTAATTTATTAAGAAATTTTTGATTTTTTTTTATATATTTTTATTTATCCATGAGTTCAAATGGTATCTTTGTTTTCCCTCAAACTATAACGACTAAGCAATATAAGAACATTTAAGTATGTGTATTATCCATTTATTTCTACCTTATTATTATTCCATTTTTACTAATTTTTGCGTACTTCACTGAATATTAAATAAAATGTGGGCCCTCATACATTTATAAATATATATCTTATGTATTCATATTGCACCTAAATTATGAAGTTGTATGTATATATCTACGTACCCACCTACATCCTTTATTTTCATTACCCGCGTTTTAGTATGCTCATTGACCCATATAGTTCACCCCGTGAAAGTAAAACGATCTGGGTCATGAACATTTTTTACCTTGCATGGTTAACAGCTGTGATTGCCTTTTGACATTTCATTTTTTTTTATATTAAATAAATTGTTTACTGCGGTGCTCGGAAGTTGTCCTTTCTTGTTTTATTTTAGTTAAATAAATATAAAATAATAAAATATAATAAATAAATAAAGTGCACTTCTATCTGGATATTGTACAGCAACACATCGATTTCGGAACAATACTAAATCGTAAGCTCTACCCCGGGGAATATACATATGTCGTTAGATTAAATATAATCGGATTTCAGTTTAATGGGAATAAAAAAAGTGAAAGAAGAACTGAAAGTTCTGTTTAAGGCCAGTCCAATGCCAAACACTTTATAAAGTGTTGTGGTATTGTAGGAAGGTATGTACCTACATTTCGATATTTAAATAGGTACCTACCTACAATAATTTGCTTATAAAATCAAAGAGTGATATAATAAAATAAAAGTTAATTATATGAAACAAAAAAAAAAAAATTAATGAAAAAGTTCTTTGTTGAAGCATTGTTACATTATATTCAATGGTTGAAGTTAATAAGTGATGTTCGGTGAAACAAATTGTGAAGTGTGTTTTAACTAGGTAGGTTCCTATATAGTTATGAAGATTATATTTTATTTAAACAAGAAAGGTGTATGAATTTATTAAAAGTGCAGCCTGTATATTTCAAATCAGCTGTTCTTTATAATAAATACATATAAGCCGTGTTTTATTATCGCCAATAACCCATATGGTTCACCCCGTGAAAATAAAACGATCTGGGTTATGTACTTACATGTACACTCTTTTTGCCGAATTTATTACTAATATTTGCAAACCCAGATAGAAACCCCGATAGAAACCTGGATCTCGTGCTGTTTTTGTAATACGTGTTAAAACATAATCCAGAACCAGATCCGTATATAATAAAACGCAGCTATAGCCTTTTGGATTTCAAAAATAAAAAACACAAAAATGAAAAAAATAAAACATTCAACCAACATTATCTACCTATATACATTTTAATAAGGAAAAAAAAACATTCAGATGTATTTGCGAGTAGATCACTAAAATACCTATGTACATTGTATTAAATTTGTGCTAAGGTAAAGTGTAAGACGTGTTCAAAACGATATACACTTTTACAGGAAAAAAATGTTGTACTACAACCTGTCGCGAAAGTGAATTGTATTGTGTGGGTTTTTTGCCGTGCTCATAAAGTACCTATATTTATGTGTGAATTTATATTTATTTTTAAATTGATTAGTGAAGTTAAAGTTAGTGCGTGATGTGCAGAAAAAAGTTAATTGTCATATTTAATAATAAGAAAGGTGTACATATTTATTTAAAGTTCAGCCTGGTAAATGTAAAATCGGCTGTTCTTTATAATAAATACATATACCTACATCCTTTTGAGTGCATCTACTACTTGTCCTTTGCATTTATTACAAGCAATGCATGTTAGGTATCGAAAAAAAAATATTATTCAAATTTATAAATATTATACATACATATATCCTATTTAAAATAAAATGCACGATTGTATCGTACGAACTTGCTCATGCAGCTAACAACTTTAATTTAGCTAATCACTGACGCTGTTAGTAGGTAGGTATAGGTAGGTGCTCTAGTTATCCCATGCATTTTCAAAGGGGATGTAGGTAAGTTTACCTTGATTCCTAGTGTAATGAATAGTCGAATGCATGATTCCAGGAATGGTTACATGGGTACCTACCTACAAATGTATATTTAAATGGATTTGAATTATGAAAATTAGGAGGGTAATATGTACCTACCTATATATAGAGAACCTAGGAATGTAGATATGTACATACATATGAATAAATAAAAGTGAATGCTGTATAGTTGGGTAAGAATCGATTTTTAAACTAATAAAAACTGCCAAAACCATCACTTTAACCTGTTTCTCCAAATAACCAAGAACACCTTTAGATGACCAATGAAAATTTTATAAAAAAGTATCTGGAAAATTGAAGGACAGATTTTGATGAAATCCGGTTATTTATTTTTAGTTTTTTGAAAACAATTTTTTTTTTTTTAATTTTGGAATGCAGTTTTTCTGAGTTTACTAATATACATCAGACTATAAAATTTAAAATTATTTTTTGATTAGTTTTATAAATATTGATTTTTCAAAAAAAAGAAAA
Source organism: Philhelius pedissequus (assembly GCA_910595825.1). Lineage (NCBI taxonomy): Eukaryota > Metazoa > Arthropoda > Insecta > Diptera > Syrphidae > Philhelius > Philhelius pedissequus. The sequence continues at coordinate 229,831,073 of OU343160.1, read as the reverse complement.
TTAAGATTTTCCTTCAAGGTCATATAGCAGGTACCGTTATTTTTAGGTCTAAAAATAAAATTTCAATTTCCCCTCTGAAGAATGCCAAAATAATCACACATACCAAATTTGAAGGTAATCGCTTACGCGCGCCATTTAGGCTGCAGCTCGTTATACATACAGACGGGCAGACTGACAGGCAGACAGACGATCACTTATTTTGTATAGATCACTTTTTTAGGCTTCTCTATGATCGTAATGTCACGTTTGATTGTTAGAATTTTTTTTACGAATGCATAACTTGCCTTATAGTACTATAATCGCAAGCAAAATTGAATAAGGTATATAAATGACAATAAATTCCGAAATTTAATATATGTACATATGTAGGTACGTAGGTACACATTTCTCAAACAATATATTATATGTAGGTACAAGTACCACATACACATTGCTTGATTTAATAAACTTTTAAATAGGTATGTATGTAGGTAGGTACCTACCTACCTAGTTTTTTTTCAGCTGAAAATATAGGTATAATGTACCTGCGTGAGTAAAAAAATACATTGTTATAATAATAAAATGCACCGTACAAAGTTGCTGTTGTTGCTAACACCTTTAATGTAGGTAACAATTAAAGCTGTTAGATAGTAGGTATTCTAGTTAAACCATTAAGTTTAAGGCCAATAATGAATTGAGGAATACCTAGTTACATACATAGGTACCTACCTACCAACAAATGCATAAGATATCTATTGTGGATTTTAATTATTTTTGTTAGGAAGGTAATACCTGCATACATAGACTAATATTTATATGTATGTATGTACCTATGTAACAAATGAAAAAAAAATTGTTCGACAATTTGAATATGCAAAACTATTTAAAATGTATGAAAAAAAATTTCATCTGTTCATTAAAAAATGAACCTACCTAGGTACAATGAAAAAAATTCCAAAATACCTACCTCATGCTTTAAATTGAATTGAAAATGTAATGTAAATAAATCAAAAAGGAATACCTGCCTACATGCCTTCATATAAAAGTATGGCATGCATTTACAAACATTTAATTGGTACCTACCTACCTATTTCAAATCTAATAAGATTAGGTACCTATGACATTAATATGTATGTACATGTAATATTATCTTGCTCAGATTCCGTCGCAAACGACCTTGCGCAACCAGCTGATATAATAGCATTGGCATTCAAGTTCAAGGATACATTAGAATAAGAATACCTAAAACGAAATAAAACCCATACTAATGCATTCACAAAAGTAGCAGCAATACCTATTCTTATCTGGTTACGGCTTTTTAACTGAAAATCAGTATACGTATCGTTTCTTTCTTATGTTCATCCCTGTAATGCGAGTGTATGAATGCGATGACAGGAATTACATGATGCATAAGCTTTCGTGTGTGCCTTATTTCTTCTGGTAACGGCGTATTAACAGAAATTTGGTTTTGAGTGGTTTTCCTTCTACTCTTCCATTATCATTGCCAATTTCATAGCGATTGGCAGTGATTTTTAATTGCGAATACAATTTTTTCTGAGAGTTTTTTTTAAACTACAAAATAATAATTAGCTACATACCACATAGTGCTTTTAGTGTTAATAGAGTTTTTTTTTTCGAAATCTAATTGCTTTTAGTTCGAGTACTCTTATTTTCGCTATTAATTTTTAACTTTTTTTAGTGATTCCTTTTTTAGAAATTTAATTTGTGTACCTACTTTCTGTGTTAATTTTGTGCTTTGTCCCTTGCTAGTAGTTTGATTTAATTTTCCCTATTAACTTTTTGGATAATTTTTAACTTTTCTGAGTGTTTGCTTTTTTAGAAATTTAATTTGTGTACCTAGTTTCTGTGTTAATTTTGTGCTTTGTCCCTTGCTTGTAGTTTTATTTAATTTGACCTCCCCATAAAGTGTTTTTATTTGAATAAATTTATATTTTTAGTGTATTATTTTGTACGTAAGTTTTTTAAAAATAAATTTGTATTTATTTTTTACGGCACGAGTACGATAATTTTGGCGCCAAGATATAATAACGGTTTTTGGAAGAGGGGCTTAATACAAGCATTTTTTACTATGGGAGGGGGGGTCTATCTCACCTCGTTTAGGCGAGAGGGGTAGTTTTATAAAATTTACTTAAAATCTAGAAAAAAAATATTTAAAAACAACGGCAACACTTACAGTTATAAATTATACTTTTCTAAAAAGTCAGAACTCTACAATTTATAATAAATTTTAAGTAAAGTTGTTTCAGTCAATAGTTTTTGAAATAATTGACTTCAAACTCAAAATTTATGAAAAAAAAAGTTAAAAAAATCACTTTGAGTATTATTCTTCTCATGATTATTAATACCAATAAAGAAGTAATTGATGTAGTTAACTGTTCCAATTATTTTTTAATCAAACACTGAAAACTATTCGTTTCTATGTTTTCTAGTTTTTGAGAAAATTGAAAAAAAAAAAAATAATTTTGTATCAGATGGGTGCATGTAAAGTTTCTTTTGCATTTAAAGAATCTGGATTAAAAAAAAATAATTGATATTATATACATAAACGTATGTACATAGAAAAAAGAAACACTTAATAACCGCATTAACTGTAATAAAATCACAAAGGTATATATGAAATTTACGATGCAAACAGTGAGATGCCTAAGGGGGGGCATGCTGCCCCCCTGCAACCACCCTGCTTGGGATCACTATAGGCTTTGGGGAGGGTGAACATTTTATTATATGCAAAGTTTCTTTAAAAGTAAAGAATCTTTTGGGTTTAAAGAACAAGTATAGTTTTACTATATTTCAATTACATATCTTAAAAACTAGAAGACATAAAAAGAAGTAGTTTTCTGTGTTTAATAAAAAAATAATTGGAGCATTTAACTACATCCATTATTTTTTTATCGATTTCCATAATTATTAGAAAAATAATATTCAAAATGATTTTTGTAACTTTTTTTTCATAAATTTTGACTTTGAAGTCAATTATTTAAAAAACTATTGAGTAAAACAACTTTATGTAAAATTAATTATAAATTGTAGAGTTCTGACTTTTGAAAAAGGTATAATTTATAACTGTAAATGTTGCCGTTCTTTTTTAATATTTTTTTAAAGATTTTAAGTAAATTTTTATAAAATTGCCCCTCCCGCCTAAACGAGGGGAGATAGACCCCCCTACCATAGTAAAAAATGCTTGTATTAAGCCCCTCTACCAAAAACCGTTATTACATCTTGGCGCCAAAGTTATCGTACTCTCCCCTTTTTTACTTTATATAGGTATATACATATATTTTTAAATAATATATATTTTATAGTTTTATTTTTATATACATAAAGATATTTATTTTTTAATAATACATATGAAATATTTCATATATCTAATTCTTAAATATGGCTCATTGCAAATATCCAAACTGCGTTCAGCAATACAGAGCCAATTCGAATCATTCTTTTTTTTAATACCAAACGACCATAGGAGGGCAGTTTGGTTGAAACATTGCAATATTTCACACACTCAGAATCTACCGAAAAGATCCTATGTGTGTGAAAATCATTTCCATGATAAAGACATCATTCCTAGATGCGGAATGAAAAGTCTTGGCAAATACGCACTGCCGATTCCTTGCGAATCGGTCTGCAACTGCAACGAATTTGTTACTGATACAGCGTACCTTCGTATAATGGATGCTTACAGAACAAGAAAGCAGCTAACCTCCGCGATTAGCAGTGATAACCTGGCTTCGCGGGCAACCTCTACGGTTACCTGCTCTAACCAGGTTTTGAGGTCAATATTGAGTGTTACCCGTTCTAACCAGGCTTCGCAGGAAACCTACACGGTTACCTGCGCTAACCAGGTTTCGGATGTAACTTTTTCAACACAATTCGGACCTCTTTGTGAACCTTGCAGCCCAGCCTTATCACTGGTAAATATGGTTGCAAGTTCTACACAAAATTATGTCAAAGATTATTCTTTGCCAGAAGTTCCTTCCACTTCGTAAATTTCTCCCTCTCAATTTCCGTCACCGGGATTGGCTTCATACAAAATGGAGCGAAAAATAAAGCGCGAGAGCCTAATTCCCCGCTATATTTTTGACACTCCAAAAAAGCTCAAGCGCGATCCTGAGTACAGATTCAGAGAAGACGTTGAAGCCTATATGACTGAGGAATATGGGGAAGAGGTGCGCATGTTTGTTTTGTCACAAATGTTCCACAAGCCGAACTCACCTTGGAAACCCGAAGAAAAGGACTTTGCTTTGAAGATGTTTTACAAGTCTCCAGCATGCTACAACTATATAATAAGGACGGGTTTTAAACTGCCATCGGAAAGCACTATTTACATATGGCATTCAGAAATCCGTATGCCTACAGGAATAAGTGCAAGGATGAAGGATTTGCTGAAGGAGAACGCCCAGGGAATGTCACAAATGAACAGGAAATGCGTTCTGCTATTCGATGAAATGAGCATTAAAAAAGAACTTGAATATAGTATCAAGGATGACCTTATATACGGGTTTACTGACTGTGGCGAACTTGGAAGGTCCAGAGTTATAGCCTCTAAGGTAATGGTGTTTACTCTTAGAGGTTTGAATAAAAACTGGAAACAAAATGTTGCATATTACATTGGATCTCCTAAGACTGCAATGCTATCAAATATGATCGTCGCCATTATTACAGGAGTAATTAAATGCGATATGACGATTGTTGCAACAAGCTGCGACCAAGGACCATGCAATTTTGCAGCATACAAGCAAATGAAAGCCATGACTGATGGTAATTTGGAAACCCACCCATATATGGAGGTGGAAAATCATAGAGTTTTCTTACTCTATGATTATCCACACTTATTCAAAATGTGAGAAACATATTGCTCAGCCACACCATAACTATTGGAAATGATGTTGTGGACTGGCGGATATTGACGAGGATAGCTGAGCAAGACGGCAAAGGTATATTCCAAACCATGTTCAAGCTAACACACGCCCATATCCGACCAGGGAATTTCGATAAGTATTCAGTAAAGTTGGCCACCCAAGTTTTCAGTCTAAATGTGTTCACGGGAATAGAGCACGCAGTAAAAATCGGTTTTTTCAAAACAGATGTGGATACAAAAGTTGCTGAGTCAACAGCTAGGTTTGTTCAAAGGGTGAACAACCTATTCGATTCGCTAAATACAGGACAACTGTACTCCAGAAATCCTAACACACAGGTGCTATCAGAGGCCACGGACACTCTTGATACCCTAAAAAGTGCAAGGGAATGGATATCGCAGTGGAAATCCAGCAGCGCCATTAGAATTCCCCCATGCTTTAAGGGATTAAAGCAAACACTTCTGGGCATCGAACAAATGTGGAATTACCACAAGAATGATAAGCAAAGTTATTTTCTGCTCCAACATTTGAACACGGATGTTGCTGAAAACTTGTTTTCGATGATGCGCTCAAGCAGAGGCTCTTACGAACAAAACCCGTCCGCGTGGAGATTCACCCGTAATCTGAAACTTGTCATTTTCCAGCACATGGCTGCAGCAGAGCATTCAGGTTATGAAGATGCTGGAGCATAACCATTACTGCACGAAATGGAAAATGAAACGGAAGATGATACTGAAACGGAAGAAGAACTGTACAATGATTACCTTTTGGAAGAGGAAGCTGAAACTAATTTATTCAGTGTTTTTACAAGTGAACAATTGGAGAGCGAGGACATCGACCTGGAACTTAAAGAACAGGATGGATAAATTTGTGTTAAATTGCAAAAAGCTGCTGCAGCTTTTTATTCTGGTTTTGCAGCAGCTAGACCCAGAAAGAAGCTGCACTGTGAAGCATGCTCAACATGCTCTCAGTTCATGATCGACGAGGTGAACAAAGTAAGGGAGCAAACTTTGTTAATTGAACTGAGAGCATACAAGACAGTAGGCACTACTTCTGAGTTCGGTAAGCTGACAGTTCCTTCAATCCGTTTTGAAGAAACTGTCAGTTTATTCCAAAAAAAATGTTTTCTGAACATTTCTTGGAAGGACAGTTATCGCATAGTATAGTGGAAACTTGGACGGCGGACATAATGAAGGAAAAGGAACGGATAGGACTCCCAAGCTGCAAGACGGAACATCAAGAAAAAATTATCAAATTCATCATGATCGGACTGATCATTCTGCAATTAAGAAAATCGAATAAGCATTTAAAGGCGAACCCGAAGGAAAAATATGTTTAAGTTAGTATTATTATAAAGCTTAAGTCAAAATTGTATTTAATTATATATAGTATTATTTTATTTTTTATTTTTTTATAAATAAATATTTTGTATATACTCGTATTACTTAATATTTTTAATTTTATTAATAATAATAAAGTAGTAATAGAATAAGGACTAGGCCGCTCGGGGATACCTCATTAAAAAAAAACCACGACTTACAATGTATAGTAGTATTAGTAATAGAATAGAATGAGGAATAGGCCTATCGGGGAAACCTAAAAAAAACGCATCTAGTGTTCTACCTCAATGGGTGATGTGGAAAGGAACACATAATACATTTCACCCCTTTGCACCTTACTAATCCTTAATTTTCAATTTAAAAAATGTCCTATTATATATTAATAACAAACATTTAATAGCAAACCGTTTATCTCTTTTTCCAGTTATATTGCACCTGCATCTACTGCAACGAGGATTACATATTTACATTACACAATCTTCAGCTCTTGGTTTGAGCAATCAGCCAAAATGGTGTGAAACCTCTTCATCTCTACTAAGGTTTTTTTTCAAAGTTGGAGTATGGGTGCTATTAACTTAAAAATATTGTAAAAAATACATGTACATATAAACAAAAAATTAAACAAAAATAGTAGGTTTAATAAGAATAATATTTTGATCAATAAAATCACTATCTTCTTTGATAAAATAAACAAATGTGTTTTAAAAACTATTTTGAAGATTGCCTATCAATATATTATTTTTTTTTCAAAAATGTAGAAAATTAAATAATGAAGAATGTCGAAAATCCTAAGAAAAATTGTTCTATGATTATTTTTTGTATGTATCTACTTTGTTTGCGAACATAAAATAAAAAATGCTATCATATGTTTATTATGTTACCTACTTTAAAAGTTATATAACATTTTATGTTTCATTTTTGTCTGACCAAAATGTAGAACATAAATACATAACTACAACAATTCCGTAAAATCGATTTCATGATAAGTATCTAAGCTCTTTTATATAGGTTGAACGACTTGTATCGTTATTTTTCTGCTTAAAAAAAGTTGGTGATTAAGTTGATCAAAGATTACGTTTAACATTGGTAAGTATTTTGCACAATATGTTAATGGATGCTGATGACGGTTTCTTCTTTGAAGAATACAAAATGTAAATAAGTATGTACTACCTTACTGCATTTTTTATTTTAAATTGTATTCAATCGGAGGTATTAATAGTCTTTTTTAAACTGTGTCTAAATTAAACCTAGGTTTAGTTTAATTCTTGGGCGTTGATTCTATTTTTTTAAATTTATCATTCCAAAATACTTGAAGGTATTTGTGTAGTATAATAAGTTAATAAGCTTATCAAATTAAAAATTGTAAGTAAAGTCGGTCTGTATTCATTGAGCCAAAATTGTCTTAAACTGTAGTTTAGTAAAACCTGGATTTATCAGCTATCATGAATATGCCCCAATAATTTAATTTTAATTAATCTTATGTTTCTATAGGTATTTGTATTTAAAATAAATGATTTAACTTTTGAATGCTGGTAACTCAAAAGTTAGACTTTGCACTTTTATACATATGTATGTAGGTACCTACCTATAGATATATTATAATTTCACCCAACTCAATATATAATTCGCAATAAAACTCGTAATGACAACCGCATTGGTTTCGATTGGGTTATCATACTGATATACTATGTACATGTACATAAGTATATGTGCCTACCTAGGTACCGACCAAGTTTGAAGAAAATCGTTCAGCTTCTATTGTGAAAATCTGAAGTCCGATTTGTTTGGATTATACCTACTTTACCCGATTGTACCTAAATACATACATACATACCAAATGTACCTACCTAAATATATGCCAACTAAAAAGTTAAATTATTTTGCTTAAGTTGATTTTCGAGTAAATACTAATGTACATACATATGTACCTATCTACCTAACCACATTTAATATTTATTCATTTTGTTTTTATTTTAAATTATGTTTTAATATACCTATAGGTATATATAGGTAATTTATATTTTATTAAAACAAATTTAACGATACCTACCTAATAACTATAAATTATTTTGAAAAAAAAACATATAATACTCGTAACTTGAATATACCTATAACAGCAAAGCACCTGTAACATGACCTAGCTTACGGCCATATAAATACATAACTCACATGCAGCCTAGGTATATTTAAATAAACAAAACTAGTTAGGTAGGTAGGGATGTAAGTTAATTTATCTTTTACTTAATAAATTTTAAGTTACCTACCTACGATTTTTTTTACGCGCGACTGAGTCGCTTTTGCGTAAGTACCTACCTATTGACATCAACCCTAAAAAGATAAATAAATTATCTAATACCTACTTAAAATGTTTTAGAACAATTTCGTATTTTAACTAACCGATTCAAGATTTGTATTTTCTCAAAATCACCAAATACAAATCATAAAACTAAAATCCAAACAATTGTATGTAGGTATATACCTGCACATAGAACCTACCCCAAGAATTCAGTACCAAACTTATAGTACGTAAGTATCATTTTAGGTACGTATTCACGTAGGCACACTCTATATGAGCGATGGAAGTACCAAAATTACTAACATTGCTATATTCAAGCAAAAAGAAAAAAAATCCAGTCATATGGTATCTATATTTTTGTATTCCTCCTTGCCTTTTCCTCATATAAAATAGAAAACTAAAAATGTGATGTCAAAAAAAGTAACCACATTTGGTTTTTTCCCTTATATTCATTGGTATAGGAAAACAAATAAGGCTACCTCATCTCATCTTTTCGCTCTTATATGAGCGATGGAAGTAACAAAATTACTAACATTGCTATATTCCAGCAAAAAGAAATAAATCCAGTCATATGGTATCCTATATTTTTGTATTCCTCCTTGCCTTTTCCCCATATAAAATAGAAAACTACTCGTATAAACGTGATGTCAAAAAAATACACCATATTTGGTTTTCTCCCTATATTCATTATTGGTATAGGATGCAAATAAAGCTACCTCATCTCATCTTTTCGCTCTTTTATTTCTCTGCCCACGCTCTCAAAAAAATATCTGCAAAGGTAAATATCTTGACACAAACGCCACCTGGGCAGGCCCGCTAATGAACAGATTTTCATGTTCCATGGTAGAACTATATAGATGTATATACAATGGCGCAACTTCCTACTGTTTTTTGTCTCATCTTTAAATCGCCTTATAACCCTAGGCCTCCACTTGAAATAAATGATTGCAAGAAATGTGTCATGCAGTCTATATTTCTTGTGAAGGCCCCTTATGTCTGTATTTTTTTTTATTTTTAGACACGAGAATCTGTATTTATTTCTTGTCTTCTCAGACGAAATAAAATGACGTTTCATGACATCCCACATTAATCAGGCACAAATTTCTCACAAAACATTGAATCCTGTTCATAGTTCGCTTATTTTCATGTTAAATTTTAATAATTCATTAAAAAACAAATTATGCCTATTCTAAAGTACATAAAGCGCTTAGCGCTTCTTGGAGAAGAACGAAATTTACCGATTTATGTTTTCCCGCATAGCAACGAAATTTAAATTTTTAGTAGTAGTGTCTGCAATAATGGCCGAAATAAATACTGCTAATGTAGTCGCGGCCTAAAGAACACACTATCGTGTTTATAATTGATTTTGTAGTTTTTTTTTGCAAACTTTTAATTTGTAAATTTATTCTGAATGTGTATTTTTGGGTTAGAGGGCCCCGACGAAGATCAACAATTGTGTGGATGCAACAACCAACAAGATGTTTTTTTTTTTTTGTTACCTGTCAAACGAAGCGCGGAAAAACGGAAAAAGTTAAACAATGTCTAGCATCGCGACACGCGGCCGCGGCTCCATTGTATTCACTCAACCGAGTTTGTATGCATTTTAACTTTGACAGAGCGGTTTTTGAGATGATTCTCTTTTACTTGAACAAAAGTAAGTTTTACTTTCCATTTCCATTGCTTAAATGTGCGTCCATATAATGCCGAACGATGCCTATCGGCCTATGCCGCGCCACTCATTCTGGTCGTGACGTTCGGGTTTCTTTCATGGATCCATTTCGTTCGGTTTGAATTTAGTTCGGTTTCGGCATGACCAAAAGCCGCTCGGGACGTCCATACTTATTCGGCTTGGCCGCTCGGCATAGGCCGATTGGCATCGTTCGGCATAATATGGACGCGCCTTAATATAGAATTTGATGGAAGCCGATTTGAATTGATTTTGTTTTCGATATGTTATTGGATTGTATTCGTGTATATTAAACTACTAGTTGTCAAAATAAACCCAGTGTAGTTTTAGAAAAAAGAGAGGTTGATCCACAGAAAAATACGGATCTGCAAAATTGATTCAGAATAAGAAACTTTTTGTTTGCCCAATAGAAGGATTTAACTTGGCAAAATTGATATCTTTTACCAATGGAAACCACACAAAAATTACACTAGTGTAGAAGCAGACTTAATAAATTATTAGTAGTTTTTTGGTTATTTGGCAACACCGTGGTTCACAATTCAAAATTTAAGTACCAACTTGTACAAGTTAAAAGCTGCAATTTGGGGGCCAATTCCCGATCTGTGAAACTTTGAAGTGAAAAAAAAATATCATTTCAGTTTTCACAGAGGTTTATCATTTTCCAACTTCACGCACACGCCTAATGCGATTCTAGAACTCATTGTGATAAAGTGTGTACTAAAAAGTCCTAAATGATAAATTCTGTCATTTCTGATTTCTGTCATTGAACTTTAAAGATTGCCAAAACATTTATGCATGGATTTAATTCGTGAATTGAGAGCATTCTTGAAAAACACTCAACTTATAAATGCTCTGCTTTTTTTTGGAATGTGTAGTTTCCAACCACCTGTCGCGAGAATCAGCACCGTCCCGTCGGCTGTTGTGAATCTGTTGATTTAAAAATTTCGTTATTTACTCGAATTAACACAAATATAACTTCCTACCAAAATAAATTTGTGTGTAAATATAATTGTTGCTTACTTGTCATGTGCCAAATCCTGTCTTTTTTCTTCACAAAACAATTGACTGTTATAAAAAATTATCATATGAAAAATGTTTTGCATTTAACTTCACTTTTTCCCGAATCGAGAATCGAATTAGACGTGAAAGCGTGATAAAATTTATCACTTCACATCTTTCCCGATCTGTGAAATTATGAAGTGATAAAAAAAATATCATTTCAGTTTTCACAGAGGTTTATCATTTTCCAACTTCACGCACACGCCTAATGCGATTCTAGAACTCATTGTGATAAAATTTGTACTAAAAAGTACTAAATGATAAATTCTGTCATTTTTGTTGGGAAAGGTAAATATTTCATTTCAGTTTCTAAATTTGCTTAAGAATAATGTCCGGAATAATAATTCGTTTAATAAATTAATAGAAGGCGTCGTACTGAACAATTGTGGGTTTTATATAATATTGAATAGTATCTCTGTTTTGAGTAAGATTTATTATTTTTTCTATGTGCTTTCCCTTCGAGATGGGCAGAATCTATTCGAAGTTACAAATAGGAGCACTTTATTGAACTTTATAGATTCCCAAAACATTTATGCATGGATTTAATACGCGAATTGAGAGCATTCTTGAAAAACACTCAACTTATAAGTGCCATTTAAATATGGTTAAGTTCTCTGCATTTTTTTGCAATGGGTAGTTTCCAACGATCTGTCGCGGGAATGAGCACCGTCGTCGCGTCGGCTGTTGTGAATCTGTTGATTTAACAATTTCGTTATTTACTCGAATACACACAAATATAACTTATAACCAAAATATATTTGTATATAAATATAATGGTTGCTTACTTGTCATGTGCCAAATCCTGTTTTTCTTCTTAATATTCGATTAGAAACATTTTCTTCACAAAACAATTGACTGTGATAAAAAAATTATCATATGAAAAATGTTTGGCATTTAACTTCACTTTTTCACGAATCGAGAATCGAATTAGACGTGAAAGCGTGATAAAATTTATCACTTCACATCTTCACAGATCGGGAATTGACCCTCTGGGGGTCAATTCCCGATCTGTGAAATTATGAAGTGATAAAAAAAATATCATTTCAGTTTTCACAGAGGCTTATCATTTTCCAACTTCACGCACACGCCTAATGCGATTCTAGAACTCATTGTGATAAAGTTTGTACTAAAAAGTACTAAATGATAAATTCTGTCATTTCTGATTGGATTTTTTGTTGGGAAAGGTAAATATTCCATTTTAGTTTCTAAATTTGCTTAAGAATAATGTCCGGAATAATAGTTCGTTTAATAAATTAAAAAAAGACGTCGTACTGAACAATTGTGGGTTTTATATTATATTCATAGTATCTCTGTTTTGAGTAAGATTTATTATTTTTTCATGTGAGGATATTGAGGCGTTCCCTTCGAGATGGGCAGAATATATTGGAAGTTACAACTAGGAGTACTTTATTGAACTTTATAGATTCCCAAAATATTTATGCATGGATTTAATACGTGAATTGAGAGCATTCTTGAAAAACACTCAACTTATATGTGCGCTTCAAAGCCATTTAAATATGGTAAAGTGCTCTGCATTTTTTTGCAATGGGTAGTTTCCAACGATCTGTCGCGGGAATGAGCACCGTTGCATCGGCTGTTGTGAATCTGTTGATTTAACAATTTCGTTATTTACTCGAATTAACACAAATATAACTTACTACCAAAATAAATTTGTGTATAAATATAATTGTTGCTTAGTTGTCATGTGCCAAATCCTGTGTTTCTTCTTAATATTCGATTAGAAACATTTTCTTCACAAAACAATTGACTGTGATAAAAAAATTATCATATGAAAAATTTTTGGCGTTTTACTTCACTTTTTCACGAATCGAGAATCGAATTAGACGTGAAAGCGTGATAAAATTTATCACTTCACATCTTCACAGATCGGGAATTGACCCCCTGGTCAAGTGATCTATTTCAGACAATGAGAAAATAACCCTAGGCCTCCACTTGAAATAAATGATTGCAAGAAATGTGTCATGTAGTCAATATTTCTTGTGGAGGCCCCTTATGTCTGGATTTTTTTTATTTTTAGACATAAGAATTTGTATTTATTTCTTGTCTTCTCAGAAGAAATAAACGGAGAAATAAAATTTGACGTTTCATGACATCCCACATAAATTGTGCAGATGAGACAGATTATACCTATTCTAAAGTACATAAAGCGCTTAGCGCTTCTTGGATAAGAATGAAATTTCACGATTTATTTTGGCCACATAGCAAGGAAAAATTTATTTTTCGTAGTAGTATCTGAAATAATGGCCGAAATAAATATTTCTAATAGAGTCGCGGCTTAAACAGAAAAATTACGGTAAAACAGAAAATAAACAAGTGTAGCTGCAACCAAATTACTTGGCCAACGTCACTTGCATCGGTTGCACAGAGTGAGCATTCAAGAGAACAAAAACGGTGCGCACGAGATTATGAATAAAATGCCAGAGGTGTAAGACTATTTTGAAAACTGCACAATAAATCACGATCATATCTCATGCACATAAAGTCCATCTCTGGAAGGTGATCGTGTGTTATGTACCTATCTTTCAAAATTAATGAGATGAGAACAGAAATTTGATGAGAGGTGCGCAGTAGAATGGTTAAGTGAGTTGGCTCAAGCTATAACATATCGATAGCGGTAGATTGATAAGTATGACGCAAGTATATAAAGTGTTCAGTGCTGTCTATATGTGTACCTATACGTAAATTTAAATTCTCTTGTTTGTATTTTGATTAAATTATTTAAATTTGTCGATTCAAGGATTACTGTGCAGTATAAAAGTAAGTATGAAAATATATGACATTTTAATAATTGTGTAAATATTTCCGTATGAAAATTAGATATTATTAAATATTTATTTATTTTTGTATCTTTATATTATTTTCTTATATTTGTATATTGCATTTTCAAATATTTAATTATTCGATACAAGTACAAGAATCAATATGGAAATTTAAAAAAAAATATTACAAGATCAGATTAGGTGTAAGCGATATAAGGTGAATTACATTTAAATGTTTGATATTACAAGTAATCTTAATAGGAAAAATTGCTTTTATTTCATGATTTAATATTTTCACTTCCGACTGCCTATAGTTCCTAGTTCCTAACGACTGCTTTCGTTTTGGTATTACAATCTTAAATATTTTATAATATAAACTTAAAAACAAAAGATTAAATTGGCTTAATCAAAGAAAAAATAATTCAAAATTCTGAAATAAATACTTAAATTAATTTAAGCTCAAAAAAAGTACGCCATTTAATTTCTTGGATAAATTTGAATTAATGAGAAAAAAAATATAGGAATCTGTGAAGCGGTTTTTGAGGAAAAAGTTTGGTTTTCAAACTTTTTAAAAACATTTTTCAAAAAAAAATCAAAAGCGCCAATTGATAGGTATTCACCAAATATATATAATAGTAATTTTTGAAAAAAAAAATTAAACGAACAGTTTTCAAAATATAATTTTTTTAAATTTCTTAAAAACAAAAAAAAATATTAATTAAAAATATTGGTATGCAGTATAAATTGGGCTTCCATTATCTACATATATATGTGTGAAATTTCAAAAGAATCGGTTAAGCCATTTATGAGAGACTCGAAAGCAAAATAAGCAGTCCTGTGAAAAGTACCGTTTTTAGACATTCAAATTTTGTTTCAACCATTTTATCGGCCATACCTAAAAAGTACCGTTTTTACACATTCAAATTGTTTTTCAACCATTTTGTCGGCCATACCTAAAAAATGGCAGCCGAAACAACAAAATCAAATTCGTTGGTGCCGTTTTCGAGAAAAATAGACAAGGTACCATTATTTTTTGAGCTAAAAAAATTCAATTTCCCCTCTGTACAATACCTAAAAAACTTTATATACGAAGTTTGAAGCAATTCGGCCGACCCGTTTGGACTGTAGGTGTCTATATATACCTACAGACAGACAGAATTTTTAGGTCATTTTTTTTCGTCTTCACCGTCATCGTAATGACATGTTTAATTGTTATCTCAAAACTTTTTTTTCGACGAATGCATAACATGCCTTATAGTACCTATAAGGAGGCTTTGCATGCATCTTCATCTTCATCTGCATTGACATCTGCAAAAAAAGAGGAAACAAAATAAAAAATTCATACTTGTGCGATAGAGAGCGAAAAGCAAAATGGAGATCATCTTCATATATGAAGATTATAGGAAGTACGAATCTGAAGATTGCAGATTATAGTGAAGATGAACATGTTCATCTTCATTATAGCATTTTAATCTGCACCATAATTTGTTCCGTTCAGATAACGAATTTTCAAGTTTTTTTTTTACCATTTCACCTCAGTTTGTTTAAAAACAACGAAAAAAGCGAACATTTTCTTCTCAAAACTACATACCTGAACGCTAAGAACATGTGATTGTGAGATGTGTCAAGAAAGTTATAGCAGAGTTCGAGTAAGTTATTAGTGTGTTCCCTGTCTTACTTTTATGTTTGTTTTATATTATTGGCCCGCTCTACTTTTCTTCAAGTCTGCAGATGCAGATCCATGTAAAGCCGCCTATAATCGCAGTCGATCTTGAACTGTGGAAGCAAGTGGACGGTCGTCGGTTTTCCCAGTAATTTAAAAATAATATCGGGTGTGATTAAGTATAAATCTAGCTAAACAATTTTTAAGTAGTGCGATAGCATAGAGGTAGAGGTTGCGGACCGAAGCACAGTGGGTCACAAGTTCGACTCCCAACCGGGCATTAAAAAATTAGAACCTTTTTTTCACAATCGAGAAGTTGACAATTTTATTGACTGGAAAAATAAGCTAAGGAGAAGGAGCTTAAGCACCGGGGCTTCGAAAGGTGTCTCAGTAGAAATGATGACACCAGCAACAACATCAGCTGCGGAAACATCGAAAGATGTTCCAGTTACTACTGCATCAGCAACGGCAACAGCAGCAATAGCAACAACGGCAACATCAGCCGATGTAGTAACCAAGAGGAGGAAAAGAATCAAATGTGCACCGAACTTGGTGAAAAGGCGATCTACATCCACTTCAGCTAAGCTGCAAGCTGGGGTGAAAAGACAAGAATTACAGTCACAGCAGCAGCCGAACCAACAAAGGCAACAACCATAGCAGCAGAAAAAACAGCAACAGGCACAGCAAGAGCAGCAGAACCAACAGCACGAGCAGCAGTCACAACAGCAGCAGCAGAAAAAAGTGCAGCAGTAGCCACAGCCACAGCCACCGAATAATAAAAAAGAGAAGGTTCCACCCATCAAAAACTATAAAATGGTGATGCAGGAGACCATAAATCTGTGTAAGTCGGCCATAAGTCAAAACTTTACCATAAAAAGATTAAATAATGATAGGCATGCTATCCACTGCTTCAAAGTGGAACAGCACAAGAAAATTAAAGCGTTGCTAAAAAGCATCCACTACTGAATTCCTTAGTTTCACCACTAAGACCGAAAGGATCCAAACGGTCCTTTTGAAGGGCATAGATTCCTCCACGGAACCACATGTGCTCTTAAATGAACTCCGCCAAAAAGCGAATGACGATCTCGATTTTAGGGGGCTCAAGCCTTTCGCTAAAGTTAGAGCTAAGCGGGAGAAGCGGAATCTTCCCTTCTTCCTTGCGTAGCTTTCACCCAGCAGCAAACTGGATAGTTTAAGGAGTATCTCCGTCCTCAACTAACAGGTTATAACTTGGGATAAATTAAAAAGGCGCGGCGATATGCTTCAATGCATGCGATGCCAAAGGTTCGGCCACGCCGCGGAGAACTGCGAAATGCAGTCACGCTGTGTTAAGTGTGTGGAGATAACCACAATGCAGATGAATGCAAGCTAGGGAAGGAACGGGTCGAAGATAGGACCCAGCTAAAATGTGCAACTCGCCGAGGCGACGGAAACCCTGCTAATTATCGGGGATGGCCGACGTTTCAGCTAATGAAAAATAACAAAGCAAACAGTGGTAGAGAAACGCCCAACAGTGCGCTCTCCTACAACAACGCCCGCCAACCCCCAAATTTCTTACGCCAAAATGGCGTCAGGAAGGGGAAATACGGTACAACCTACATAGGCCCCAGTGCCTAAGGCGCCGGGGGCACAGGTGGATATTATGGGCATTCTGCTGGCCATTCAAGGCCAGTGGACATGCCTCTAAAGCCTCTACTCTGCTTTGCCGATCTTAACGCAACTTAGAGGTTAAGAGCGCGCTATCGGAGAGGCCCTTTTAGATCCTAGCGGTGAATGTAAATTCACTGATTAGGACATTTGCCTCAAGAAGCATTTGACATTTATACCACACTGTTTAACAACGCGCTGAAGAATTCATATTATAGTGCGGTGGAAGACAGCTGTGGTGCATCCTCTCTCGAAAAAGGGAAAGGACAGATCCAATCCGGCGAATCTCCGGTGGATAAGTCTTCTTCCGAGTATCAGAAAGGTATTTAAAAAGATTATTAATAGGGCTCTGTTCAAGTGGGCGGAGGACAATAATATAATACCGGATAATCAGTTCGGTTTTAAGGCGGGACATGGCACAATTCATGCCGCGTCTAAACTGATTTCTGATATCCAATGCAACAAAACTAACAAGCCGTTTACGGGTGCCTGTCTGGTTGATTTGGAGAAGGCATTCGACACCGTATGGTTAGAAGGTCTCTGTCTAAAGCTTACTAGACTAGGCATAAGTAAACTTCTATTGTATATGCTTTATGACATGCTAAATGGTAGAAAGTTTGTTGTCAAGAGTGGCAATGTAACTTCTATCACAGTTTTTAATATTAAAAATGGTCTTCAGCAGGGAGCGTTTAACTCGCCGATTCTCTTCAGCATTTACACCAGCGATCTGATAGGTAGTCTAACTCAGGCAATTGTGTACGCCGACGATCTAATTTCATACAGAACAGCTCATACAGTTGCGGTCATCAAAACTCTTTTGCAGAGTGACTTCGACAAGATTCAGCGATATTGTGATGACTGGAAGTTGAAAATCAACTTCCAGAAATCAGAAACTATTCTGTTTAGGACTATGTTGTCTAGCGCCTGAAGGGACAGGAGAAAGAACCGGCGCAAGCTAGACATCCACTGGCGAGTAAAAGTGTAGTAAAGTACCTTGGCATCTTGTTGGAGCAGTACTTGTATTTCGACAGACATATAAGTGCTGCTCTGGCTTGGGCTAGGAGGGCCTTTGCCCTGAAAAAACGATTGTTTTATAGCAGTCGTCTTGATAGCAGGGTGAAGGTGTTTTGCTACATGGCCCTCATCAGGCCGATGATTGCCTATGGATGCCCGGTGTGTTCAACATTGCCCCATCTCAAATGAAAAGATTCGGGTGTTTGAGAGGCATTGTCGTAGACGTTGCCTTGGATTACAGAGAACACCAGAGTCAGAGTAAAAACGATATTATTCCAACCAGGTTCTATACAACATAAACAGAATAGATAATTTAGCTGATACGTGGTTACGTTGCAAGAACGATGACCTCAACCAACATCTTAATTTTTGGGGCGCACTACCCCAATAGCGATTACTATGAGAATGTGCGGCAAAGTGGCTACATCAAGCCCCATGTATTCCTCTATTTACACATTCGAAGGCTGATACAGTGTCGGTTCCGCTTATCTACCACGTCAGCCGATGAACTGTAGATAGGCGACTCCTATAAGGTCGAGACGTCATCTCCCAAGGTGGAGAAGAGCGCCCTCGTTTCAGTAGGACTGTGTCCCATCGGGACCGAAGGGATAGGGGAAGCAGCAGAACCAGTTCTGGTAGCTTTCTGAACAACATACTGATATACAAAGTCGGATAAGATTTTGTCTTGGCCGACTTACATAGATTTAGGGTAATTAGGTAAGGGACAGTCAGGGTGGCACCAAAAAAATAAAAATAATATGTAGGTATGCGGATGCATATGTGTATGTATGTACGCATATGTATATATGTACGTATGTGAATGTATGGCTGTATAGTTGTCTGCATCCTTATACTAAAAATACACAACAAAAATTAAAACAACAAAAAATTCTGCTGCGGCTGTTCTAGTTTTTAAGTAGATTTAAGAAGTTTTAGGTATTTTTAGGTATCCTAAGTAGCTTAAGTTATTTGTAGTTAGTATAAGTTAGTGGTATCTAGTTTTTAATTATTTTTAGTCTTGCTTTCAAATAAAATGTAAAAATGATATGATAATAAGTTTTTTTCCAATAAGTTTTCTTGGTGAAAATAAAAAATAATATAATAAGTATGGATTCATATAGCCTTTATGTCGAAAGAGATTAGGATTAAGAGATAAAGCTTAGCTTAGAGTGTCCGTAAAGGGCCAGAAAGTTAGTTATAAGTTATTGATAAGTAGGCTAGTTTTATTAATTTTTGTTAGATTTAAGTTAGTTAGAAATTAATGGTAAATAAAAATTAATTAAAAAAAAAAGTACCTACAATCGCAAGTAAAAAAAAGATTATGCTCCAAGTTTCGTTTTAAAGATCATAAAACTATTATGGTCTTATGAACTTTTGAAATTTAAATAATAATTTTTTCAGAGAACAGATATTTTTTGATATATTATCCACAGAATTCTCATGTCAAATTTCGAACTATCCACTACTGTCTAATTTCAATGATGCTTGGAGAGAAAAGTGGCAGCGAAATTTTAGGGCAATCTGCTTACTAGGTTTTGGAACAAAAAAATACGCTTATAAGAAATTTATGTCGATTTCTTTTCAAAAATAGGATTCGCTACTAAAACCAATACATTTTGGCTTTGAAAAAAAAAAACGATTTCGGGTCTAATCTCTTTTTGTGAATGTGTGTTGCTTGGCAGCTGTAAAAAACAAAACAAATCTTCAATTCGTTAATACATCAATTCTACTTTTTCATTTTAATTGAAATATTTTTAATATTTGTTTCCACGAAGTTTTTAACAATATTTTTATTTTTTACCAATATTAATTTACTTTTTCTGTATACTACCACAAAATAAAAATTAATTGACATCACAACAATTGAGAAACTTCAAAACAAATACTGTAGTGTGTTTAGTAATCTATGTACAAATCCGGGAGAGATCCAATACTGATCTGTTTTTTTCAGAAAAAAATTGGTTTTAGTTTGAAACGAATCTGATTTTCAGGAAAAAAATTAACGGAGGTTCGACGACGGCAGATCGATGTTTTTATTGAAACGAAGTCGACATTACTTTGTCCTTCAAACTTGTGTCAAAACCTTTTGAATATGCATCTTTGTGTTAAGGCCTGCATTACAAGTTCCCACTGTCCGAAGGAATGACAGCGGTAAATTGGAAAGACCGCAAATATACTGATCACAGATGATAAATACAAAGAAGGGAAATTTCCGCAGCTATTTGTGTTTACCTGCAAGCTATTACCATGTATTTATATGTAGTTTTACTACACAACATATTGTTGTTAGATTTCACATCTTTTGATGGAGAGAAAGTCAAATTTACAAACCCAACAAAGTAAACAAATGTGATTCTGACATTTACGCTTGACTTCTTTTTGTTGGTTGCGTTTCACCGATAAATGTTTAAAGATTACTCTACCAGGAATATAAAATAGTTGCAGTATATTTATATGTAGATACGTATCAACCTTAATTTTCTTAAGGCTTAATTTTCTAATAGGCTCACAATAGGTTGCTTAATTTTATTTATTTGAAAAGAAGACCTATTTATTTTATTTTTTTTGCGTTGTTGAAGAAGAGTATATTTTTGTTACTTTGTTACATTAAAGCTTTTTATCTTAAAAAATATTATAAATGAAGTTTCCATATGAACATACATTCATTATGCATATAAAGTTTGTATGGCCTACTTCGATTTCATGAAATTTTGAACGTACACCTTCAAAATATTTTCCTTTTCCCATAGTTTTTTATAAAATAAATTTTATTTCTTATTACCGTGTTTCTTATATAAATTTTTTTTTCTTATATCCGATGTTTGGATATTGTAGAAACACCGAACACATTAGAAATACTCCAGAAATGTAAATCTGAAATTCTAAAGCATCTTTTTATTTATTTCTGACACAAACATTCGGTACAGAGCTCAGGTTGCACCTTGGATCGGTATGCAGAAGTTTGGGAGTTCAAATAAGTTATTCTTCACTTTTTTTAAATAAGACACATTTATATATATTTCAAAATAAAGAAAATCAGCTACGCTATAATAATGAAATGCAAAAAAATGACCCTTTATAAAGTTCATAATATGAACACAGCCACCCACCGAAAAGACCACATAAGGAGCTTCTATAGGAATCTCCGCAAAGAGAAACGATTTCGGCAGTAGGAGCTATGGAAGTGTCAGAACTGAGGAGTATGATGCATGATATTGTGTCGGTGATAATGGATGTCAAGCTTAAAGATTTGCCAACAAAATCTGATCTTGAAGCTATCCATTCGGAAGTCCACAGCCAAAAGCTACCAATTTCGAACTGCAGGCACAGGTAACAAATTTCGAGGCCCGCTGCAACTTGTTGGAACAAAAAATTGAGTCTCTGGAAATGAGAGCCAATGATAAAAATGTCATCGTACATTTTCCGATAAACGGTGAAGAAGATGCAACGGAAAAGGCTAAAAAGTGCTGCTTGGATCTGCTGCAAACGAATGAACCCAACATTATTGCCACAACTCGAGTTTTACGACCGACAAACAACAACAAGACTGCAAATGTCATCGTGAGACTGAACCGAAGGGAGGGCGTACGACATTTACTAAGATCAACCGTGAAACTAAGAAACACTGGAATTTCTGTCCATAAGGACTTACCACCATCGGCAAGAGCACGAAGAAGACGTTTAATTGAGTTGAAAGCCGAAATTAATAAAAAAAAAAATACGTTCTTAAAAACCAGGATACGAGGACAAACATTGATGGTTGAAGGCAGATCGTTTTATTTTGACAGGGGAAACAAACTAAAATGCGACAGCGTGTGTGGAATGTCATTATTAGACCAACTGATGAATGACATTTCTAATTATTGCGTTCAGAGTAAAAAAAATATAAGTGGTATAGTTGGCAATGATCCCGACATGACATCATCCATGTCACAACATCGTATTTAGTTGTAATGCCGTCTGCCCTTTAGTTAGTAATTTTAAAAGAACCATTTGTAATAGGAAAAACCATAATGAAAAAACACTAAATATATTTAGAATTCTGTCATATAATATAGCAAGCCTTAAAAATAAGTCCATTTTTAATAATTTCTTTAGTTTTCTTAATAACTTTGAAATAATATTTTTGTATGAAACATATGTAATGGATACTAACTTATCAAATTATGAAAACGAATTCAATAACTTCGAACTTCGAATAGTACCCGCAACAAAATTACATTCAAGAGGAAGAGCAAGTGGAGGCTGACCTGTGAGTTCAAACAGATTCAAGCGGTAATACATCTGGATGTTAAGATAAATGGTAAGAGATTTCGTATTATACCAACTTATGTCAATTGTAATCATTGCGATACCGATTTTGAAAACATCAAGGAATGTCTGACTTGTGGAGGCACGGAAAATGTATTGTTTGTGGGTGACCTAAATTAAAGGATTGGGAATGAAAGAGGAAGTGAGAATAAAAGGATCGGGCGTGAGAGACAATCGAAAGACACTACCAAGAACGCAAGAGGAACTAAGTTGCTTGAACTTTGCAACTCATTCGGTCTTCATGTTATGAATGGTACAATCAATGGAGATAATCTGGGCGAATTTTCGTTTATTGGAAAGCAAGTTAGTTCGGTTATCGACTATGGCCTGGAAGGTGGTGACTGGAGCTCACTGATTAAAAATTTTGAAGTAGAAAAAAACCCGTTTCAGACTATTTGCCTGTAGTTGTATCATTCACTAATGGAGAAGAAGGAGATCAAGCATTGCGGGACCTACAACTTCTGCCTAAACTTCGCTGGGTAAACGATTCTGCACCAATCTATAGAAGACAGTTGGATATACTTCTGATAAATGAAGATAGCGATACTAGCTTAAACAAAATTGAACAGTGTATTAAAGGGGCATATCATCAGTCCATCAACAGCCGACGAGTAAAAACTACTTTTAGAGAGAGATGGTTTGATAAAGAATGCATGCGTGCGAGGAGTCTTTCATACACATGGCTTAATGCATATAGACGATTCAATACTGTCTTTACGAAAGACCTATACATTGAATATAATCAGAAATTTAAAACACTCTGTCGAAGGAAGAAAAAAGATTATTTTGAAGACCAAGCGAAAAAACTTGCAATGTGTAACAATTCGTCTGAGTTTTGGAACCTGGCACGCAAGCTTAATGGTACGAAGTATGTTATCGGTAGAGAATTGGATCCAAGCATGCTGAAATTACACTTTCAACAATTACTTAATCCAGCAACTCCAAATCAATTCCCAACTCACTCCTCTCAGCCTGGCTTCGAAAACAATATTCTGGACGTACCAATTTCGTGTGATGAAGTGTGTGCTTCGATAAATGAACAAAAGGATGGGAAGGGCGCAGGCTCTGACGGAATTCCGGCAGAATTTTACAGATATGGAACTGGGGAGCTGGTAGCGAATCTGACAGAAATATTCAGCTACATTTTAAAGCATGGAACTATACCAGAGGAGTTTAAAGAGGCCCTGATCTTCCCGATATACAAAAAGGGTAGTACCTAAGATCCGTCAAACTATAGAGGAATCTCGTTTCTGAATGCTTCTTATAAGATCTTTACTTCGATTCTGAATAAGAGCCTGAATAAACGGATAGATTTTAATAACCTTCTCAGTGAGTACCAAGCTGGCTTCAGATCGGGTTACTCCACTATAGACCACACCTTCGTTCTTCGCACGATTGCTGACTCCTTCATTTCTAGAAGTAATAAATTATTCGCTTTCTTTGTGGATTTCAAGTCTGCTTTTGACACCGTCTACCGTAATGCACTATTCTACAAGCTTTGCCAGAAATGAATGTCACTGAAGTTCGGAAGAGTACTTCAAAATCTATACATGGATACCAAAGCGGTGGTCTGGAATGGAAAAAACCTCTGACTGGTTTTCAACGAATCAGGTGTTAGACAGGGTTGTGCACTCAGCCAAAGTTTATTCGCTCTCTTCATAGAAGATATTGTTGAAATGGGGGTATCGAAAACGCAGACATGACCATAAGAGCACTGCTCTTTGCTGACGACATAATACTGCTTGCGTACACGCCAAAATTTTTCCAATTGATGATAAAGAATAAACAAATTGTCATTCAGACAGACGGCTATAATGCCATGCAATATTGATTGTATATAACAAATTGTAACAAATTGTAGAAAAAATAAAATCAATCTAATCTAATCTAAATCTATAAAATTGGTAAATAATTCGATGAAATTGGGATTCGTCAATGTTATTCCATTTCGTTCAAATTATTGATATTAAAGGTTCAGGACTTTTAAGTGTCAACTTCGCCATTTAAGACATTCTTGCAAATTGTGAACCAACAGTCTTAAATACGTAAATTTAGAGCTAGGGTAGGAAAATGAATTAGTTTTTCGTGATGATTTACATCGCATTTTGCGTGATCCGGTCTAAAAAGTGTTTCCGTGATGCGCATTATTCTTTGTTTTTTTTGTAGCTAACTGTATATAATTTCGTTCATCTGCCTATAAACTTATCAATAAAAAAATGATATAATTAAGTTAAACTTGCATTTATATACCTATGAATGCAATATTTTCATTCTTGTTTAAAATGCTATGTTCCTACTTTTTAACAAAAAACCTAATGTTTCTAACATAATACGAAGTAATTAAAGAATATGTACCGAACATTTTCTTGTAAGTCCTATCTCTGTTTTGTATCAGGATATATCATTAGAATTTATGGCAAACTGTCAAAAATGTACCACATGTTCCTACTTTTTATGATTATAAATGAAGATTTTTTATCATTGGTTTGGTCATGGCACCCATGACCCCCCCCCCCCCCCCTCCTGGATCCACCAATGAATATAAGCAGTTTTATTATTTTCAGGAAAACGTAAATACTGATTATTTTTTGAGCCCACTCTTTAAAGGACTACATAAAGTTGACCATGAGAAAAAACTCTTTCCCTAAGATAATTTTGCACTGGAAGATTTCATTTGAGAAAGTTATTATATGATCTAAGATTATCCAAGAATTTCCTAGATTGTGGATGATCTCCATTGAGCATACTTTTTAAAGGTTCATGTGGCTCGGCTATAAAAGGAATGCTACCTTTAGTATTACCATAACACATGCTATTAAATTCCTTAGCCCATTTTTTTGGCTTTGCAAAATTGCAAATTTTATTAATTTTTGCTATGTATATCTCTGTTTGTTTGTTGTTCGAATTCGAAAACTGTGGTACATAATTAAAATCCACTCCACTGATTAAGATTTGAAAAATATTATTACTTGCTGTTCCTACGTTATTTGGTAAGAGTTCAAATGAATGCACTGAAATTCAGAATCAAAAAAACAAAAGAAAATGCACCAGAAATGCAGCAACCCAGTCATTGCGATTGAATCGAATTCATTGATGCAAAAATACAAAAATTTGATAAATTTATAAATTGGACATATGTACATGTATTTCTCTCAGCTTATAAGTAGAGTTAAGAAATGATTTAGGGCTTAAAATTTCCATAAAACTATTACGTTTATACAAAAGATCTCATTTTTGTAAAATATCTAGCAGGTTTAAGAGCATAATTAAATATGTTGGTCAACTTCGACAAAAAAGCATACGATTTTTTTAAGTTAATAATATATTTTTACAAATATATTTAACAAATAAGAATTATCCATTTACATTCTTATAAGAGTACGGAAATTTATAAAATTGGTTTCAAGTAAATCGGTTGAATACTTTCTGAGATTAGCGCCGAGAAACTATTTGGTTTATATAATAGTAATTATATGTTTTTTGGGTACACGTATCTTATATTAAAAAAATAAATAAATACATTTTTAGTTAGGTACAATATCTTATAAAATAAAATCCATGTGCCTTGGAACTTTTGACATTATATTTATATCGTCCTCATATAGTCAACCTCAATATCCCCACAGATGTTGAGCAACATCAAACTGTTCAGTCGCTCCTCTGCGGTTTTGACTCTGAGATAGTTTTTTAATCGGCGCAAGCATGAAAAAGATGGCTCGCTTGACGCCACAGATACTGGAAGTATCGCACTTATCTACATAAAGTAATAAACTGTTTTATTTAAGGACGAATCGCTCACATTTAACGAGTGTTTACAGTTTTGGACCGCTTTTTTTCTTATTTGGTATACTCAGAAAATGCTTGCAACCATAGTTAATTTAACATTGACATATATCAAGAAAATAAAAGAAATACATTTTTACCTGCCCAACATCTTCAATTCGACTAGAAAATCATCTAAGCATACTTTTACATCGGCTGGCAATTTTGGGGCAAATTCCTCAACAGACCTTTTTATTTGTACTTCTTCAAGTTTGCCACATTTTGCTGGCAAAATATTTTGAATTTGGGAAAGCAATTCACGATGGTCAAGAAATCTTTTTTTTAATTGCATGAATAAATTGTCCAAGAAAGGAACAAGGATAGACCGACAAAAATATTCTCAAGGATCACTTTCGTAATTATTTAGGTTCCTCTGGCGACTGGCGTTTAGTAAATGAATTTGCAAATAGGGAAGTGAATTTAATTTTTTTTCTCTAAAAAAATTCAACCCCCAAGACTCGCTCGGTAAGAAGTGGTAGGTACTCCAATTTTTTAAAATTAATAAAAATCTTTTGAATATGTTGTGATCGAACATAAGAGCAACTTCGTTCGATCCAGTCGTGCATTTTATTATACTTATTTTGAATGAAGAAAGCATTTATGTTATTTCTTTGGGCGCCATTCGATTGAGGATTTGTTTTGAAAAATGTCAAAAAAAAAACAAGATGATAAATTGTTTAAATACATTTTCAAGAAAACTAAACCAACTCTTAATGGGGAGAGTAGTAGAGTAGTTTGCCTGTTCCTGACTCACAAAAAAAACTGAGCGTCCTGAATCTATTAACTCCATTACTACAGATATTTCCCGAGAAAACGTTGAACAAGCTGACACAGATATTTCTCAAAATTATATTCAAGAACATATGTATATTAGATTTGTGTAAGTTTCTTATTCTAAAATCAAAATTCACGATGATTTAAAGTATATATTTATTTAAAGAACCCGAAAAAACATTTGCTTTCCCTATAACTGAGACCAAGGAAAACTTAGATTTCCAATGCATTGGTTTCATAAATTCATATAACTTGGTTATACAACAAAAGGGGAGCAGGGTGCCTTGTGTAAATATTGTGTACTCTTCTCCAAGGAATGTGCTGGTAAATGTTGCCATCAAAATTTAAAATTCCTTGTTACAAACCGTATTTGTATTGTATTTTTTTATTATTGTATTGTATTTTATTTATTATTCATTTTGTTAGGTAAAATACATTTAATGATACATTAAAATTAGAAGACCTTAAAGATTAATATATATAGCAAAATTATAACAAAAAATTACTGAGGCCAAATTAGAGGCCAATCTAGAAGTTTTAATTACAATACATAATATTAAAATATAAAAACAAATTTATGAAATAAGTAGAAAAAAAATAGTATTTTTCCGAATAACAATCTTGTATCCTAACAAAAAAAAATAAGCGACACTCTTTAGCTTAGCTTAAAGCTTTAAAGCTAAAGCTAGTGGCGAATGCCCATCAAAGAAAATATTCAACATATAGTGTGCAAGCTAAGAAGTTAGAATAAAAAGTATTTATTATTTTTGTATTCTTATTATTTAGTAATTAAGTAATAAGAGACAATAAGTTTTCAATTTGAATGGAATCGTGAGAACAATACTCTTAGACTTTTCAAGAGAAAGGCAATTTGTTAAAAACTGAGGGAGCTACTATTGTAAAGAATCTTGGAAAATGCATCCTATTATAAGAGGGGATATAGATACTAAGTTCATGAATTCACTCTTAAATTATATTGAGAATTGCTTCGTAGTGTGCAAACGTCATAATATAAACAGGTCATAGAACCTCGCTCCCGCTTTATATCAATTGTTAACTAGTTTAACATCCAACATAATTGTTACTTTAATTTCAAACTTTACTTCGGCTAACTCTTACGCCCTTTTTCTGATTTTTGGATTAAAACGATATAATTTTAATAATACTAAAGTGTTAAATATTAATTCGTCACGTTTGTTGAAACTTATTTGCACTATCTCTCTCTTAATTTTGCTTCCGTTAATTGGTTTTTCTTCTGTTTCCCTCTTGCCCGGTGAGTGAAAGAATTGCTTTGTGTATGTGCTGCCTATGAAGCAAGACCGATGCTACATGTAACTCTTTTTGCGTGCTTTTCTATTTTTGCAATATAATCTTCTTCTGCTGAGTGCCTGTGCTGTATTACTTTTGCATTCGCCGCATACCCTGCCTACAAACGATCGTGAGCGTTGCCTTCCATCTCCAGACTGAAAAGTAAACACCAAACCGCAGCTACGGACAGCGAACTAAAATAATTTTTGCTTTCAGTCTTGCCTTCTGGGTGAGTACTTTTTTAGTGGTGTTCTGCCAAGCAGTTCCATTTGTTTTGGTATTGCCCATTAAATTTGTTTGTGGATTTATGTACATATTAACATCTACCATACCGGCTCCTGTCATCTCCAACATCAATTTTTCACTACATTACCAACAACTACGGTTCTTGCACTGGATATCACAATAGCAAACAAACAAACCATTTTGTACCTACACTGGCAGTGAAAAATATTGATCTCAACAAAGATAAAAAAATAAAAAAAATAAAACAATAAAAAAAACACACAATTATTTTCTAACGATTATTAATAACGTAATTTTTCGAACGTAACTAAAAATGGAAATTAGTCCATGTGATTCTCTGAGCTGTGTTCTCGATAGCAAATATACTGAACGTGTACCGTGTCGTGGTCTCTGCGGTAAATCGTTTTATCCAGTATGTCTTGGACTAAGTAAAAGATCTTAGGGATATAAATCGTCACTTTTTGAATTCGTGTGCATTAATGTCTCTTTACATAATCGTTGTTTCTACATTATCTGCTGTTATATTCGCCCTGCACAGCCCATTCTCGCATATAAGCTAATGGTTGACTCTTTTGAGTCCCTTTTTGAGGCAGCGGAATCCAGTGTTGATTTTATCATTGTCGGCGATTTCAATCTACCCGACCTTGTTCGGATTCCATCCGAGGATGAATTGCATTTTGTTCCCTGCAATGCTACTTCAGAAAAAAAATCTCTTCTCACAGATCGATTATTTGAATATGGCTTATTTCAAATTAGTGGGGTCTCTAACAATATAGATAGGCAGCTTGATCTAATTTTCTCTTCCGACCCTTGCAACTCTTTCGTCACCGAAAGTTTCCACCTTCTTTCCACCCTTGACCAATATCACCCTCCTCTATCTCTTCTTATCACAGTTGATAAGGGTATATCCGCTATTGATTCAGAAGTCTCTTTTCAATTTAATTTTCGTAAAGCTAACTTCAATCAACTCGAAAACATTATAAGCGACATTGATTTCAGCCTGTTTTTGAACTCTAACACCGCCATTGACATTGCCCTAACATTCTTCTATACTACAATCTTCGAATGCTTACTAGTATGTGTCTCTTATGTGCCACAAACGAATTGTCTGTTATCTCCCCCTTGGTACACTAAGGAGCTGCGTAGTCTTCGTAATATAATGAATAAGTTGTGGAAAACTTATTTAAAATCCGGTACATATTCAGATTTTTTAAATTACGACCAAACTTCTACCAATTTTTCTCTCCTCTGCGATTCACTATACCATGCTTATCTTGACAAAATGCAGAATTGTGTTATCTCTGAACCGAAACGGTTTTATCAATTTATTAATGCAAAAAGGAAATCTGATGGTCTTCCATCTACCTTCAATTTTAACAACATTTCATCTGCTGATCCCAAAGTAGTTGTTAACCTTTTTGCTAATTTTTTTAGTCTGTCATACTGTGATCGTGTTAAAAATCTAGAATATTTTGACTTTCTGTCAAACAGTTCACAAACTTCATTAGTTTCTCTCGAAATTTCTCTTTAATCGGTCAGTGAAAAAATAAAACTTCTTAAAGATGACTTTTCTCCTGGTCCTGATGGTATTCTAGCCATTTTGCTCAAAAAATGTTCTAACGTGCTATTCGTACCTCTCACAATTCTATTTAAACTCTCCCTCTCGCAAGCAGTTTTCCCTACTTTGTGGAAAAACTCATTTATTTTTCCAATTCACAAAAAGGGAAATAAGAACGAAAGAACTTTTATATGAAAGTTATGAGTGCCTCGTAGAGCCTAGAAACTAATTCTACGTCATTGTCAACACCTTGCAAAATATTAGTAACTCTGTTATATTGTTTAAGTAGAGATCCCCAAAATTCCGATAATATAGCCGAGTCCAAGGATTTTAGTTGAGCCAAAAGTCCTCTAGCTTCAGTTTTTACGGAAGCCTTCTGTTGAGGATCACTTTGAA
Organism: Philhelius pedissequus; assembly: GCA_910595825.1. Lineage (NCBI taxonomy): Eukaryota > Metazoa > Arthropoda > Insecta > Diptera > Syrphidae > Philhelius > Philhelius pedissequus. Next base: position 229,800,316 of record OU343160.1, on the reverse strand, counting down.
TCGCTTTAAGAGCAGCTTATACCTGATTTAAATTTTTATTACTGCTTGGAGAGGCACCGTCGCTCGCTGATCATCGCGTATTAGATAGATTTTTTATAGTAACATTATCTGGTTAAGCCAAAAAAACATTTCGTTGATGCAGTGGGAAAAAACTTATATATTTTGCAGCAACCCGAAAAATTAGGCAGCTTCAGGGCAAGATTCAGCTGCCGATGATCCAACTAGTTTCAATAAATGTGCAGCGCACGGTACGTACGTTGCATACTGGCATTTTTCTGTAATCATTTCTCGTAGGCCATTATATTTATTTGATTATGTGATACATAGCATATGAGCAATTGAGCACCCATACGTGTACTTTATGTAACGGGTCACTTTTGTAAACATAAGCACCTTGATTTACGTGTGTGAGGTTTTTTCCAACTGTGATTCTTCTAGCAGGAGAAAACTAGTTGTCGCATTTAACAATATTGCACAATATGCATTTAACGTAAGATGTTTCGACGGAATATCGCATGTTTCCAGGGGAAATATAATAAGTCATTTGATTATCGTCTTCCTTATACGTCACTTACCAGTTTTTTTAGTTTAGTTTAAATTGTAGTTTTATTCAAATATATATTTTTTCTTTTTTGTACAATTTCATGCAATTCATTGGCAATGACTTACAGCCATCTGCCTGAGTGAGCAATATTTTAATATAATTAAAGAAAGATATAAGTGTTATGTAGCTAACACATTTTTGAAAATAAAAATTCGAAAAATGGAAGTATGTACTTAAAAAATTTCATTTATAATTTTTTTACCATAAATAATCATTTCCTTACAAAATTCAAAAAATTTCATCCAGTCTTTCCCGTTTAAGAGCTCCAGCGCCTCGTCCCTGTGGAATATCTCCAAATAGCCTTCTTATTTCCCTTTATATCAGGCATTGTCACAGAAAATTAATTGTATTTTCTCTCACTCCTGCATTGCAGAGATTGCAAATCAGTGGACCTGCTATGTGGCACAAAGTTCAATCGCAGTAGCTCACCCCTTGCTTGCAAAATAGTTGAGATCATATCTGTATTGAACTGATGGTTAATAATATGATTTTTCTCTAAATAAATAGATGAAAGTTGAGTAAATTTTTTTGTGCACTGATTGTCTCGCCTTTTCAATATATCTTTGCATCATATCTTCATCGAGCGCCCAATGATATCATAAAAAATCTCGCTGCATTCTTCTACGTTTCGAATATTGAGATCAAAGGTTTTCAAACACTGAATCACCAGCTCGTTCCAATTACTAAACCACAGTTTTCTTTTTGTAATTGCAATTTTCGTGATTCTTTAAGGCATTTGCTGCATTTCTTTCCGTATACATGTTTTCAATAAATTTGAGCAACGTGTACGAAAGTCCTTTGTTTGCCAACTTGTATAGAAGAGCTCCAATTTCAATTAAATCACACGCTGCTTTAATGTCAACAAAACAAGCATACACTTTTTCGTTTATCCATATATAGCGCAACATCATTTGCCAGCACATAAATGTGATCCACTGCGGAGAAACCCTTGCGGAAGCCGGCTTGAATTTCCGACAAGATTGAATTCTGATTTAACCATAAGTTCAGTCTCTGTTGTATAACGCTTGTGAGAATTTTTAAGCCAGAGTTCAGAAAAGAGATTGCTCTGTATGTTCCAATATCTTTGTAATCAACTTTTTTAAAGATAGGAAAAATAATAGATTTTAGATATTCCATAGGTAGTTTCCAAGTAACGTACATATAGTTTAGTGCCTTTGCAATAAGAGTTTGAAAATTCAAGTTATTGTACTTATAGAACTCCAGAGATTTGGTTGGAACCAGGTGCTTTATTGTCTTTGACGTCACTGATCCTGCTTTCAAATCTGAACGAAACAAACTAACCTGATTTTCTTTTCAACAATTCAAGTTTTAGTAAATCAATCAGCACTCGCCAACTTATTTTCCCCCGCTTCTCTTGCCATACATCCGGACGGCAATTTTTGTTTAACTCTATCCGATTGTGAAATTCTCTACCGAAGCATGTTCGAGAGACATGTGGCAATGAGTGCTTTCGCAGCAAACTGAGATCATTTTTCACTCAAACTGCCGACTACCTGTTTTTTATAACCTATATACTTTTTATATAATAGTCTATTTTGTTTTATGTATTATGTTGGCCTATGCTTATAGAACATGTAAATCGTATTAGTCTTGGAAATTTTGTAACTTTAAAATATAAAAATTGAAATCACTTTTTTTTTTAAATTTGTTAAGTAGGATTATATTTTGACATTTTCATTGCAATACACGTAGGTACATACATGTAGGCATCTACATTATGTAGGCATCAACTTTAACATTAAAACAAAGTAAAATACAATTTTTGTTCCCTTTCAAATAGGACAAATATGTTATATTAACACTGTATAAGTAAATAATTATAAAAAAACAAAAGTTAAACGCAGGATCGACTTGCGCCGGTCTTCGTAGCCTTCCGTCCCGGGCCATGGCCCGATTGGCCCTAGGGTTAATACACTCTTGAATATAAACGATGATAATTTTTGAGCTTCGCTATGACGGAGAAGCAAATGTGGCGATTCAAATCTTTGAAAATAAATAAATATAATAAATATAAATTTAATAATCGTTAAGCAAGCAAATGAGTCGACTGGAATGCAGAAGCAAATAAACAAAAGAAAATGAACAAGAAATGCAGCAACGCAGTCATTGCGATTGAATCGAATTCATAGATGCAAAAATACAAAAATCTTATAAATTTATAATTTGTACATACATGTATTTCTCAGCTTATAAGTACAATTAAGAAATGATTTAGCGCTTAAAATTTCCATAAAACTATTAAGGTTATACAAAAGATCTCATTTTTGTAAAATATCTGGCAGGTTTAAGTAAGAGCATAATAAAATATGTTGGTCAGCTTCGACAAAAAGGCGTACGATACTTTTAAGTTAATAATCTATTTTAACAAACATATGTAACAAATAACAAATATCCAATTACATTCTTATTAGAATAAGGAAATTTATAAAATTTGTTTCAAGTAAATGGGTTGAATACTTTCTGAGATTAGCGCGGATAAACTATTTGTCTCGTTTTTATATAATAGTAATTATATGTTTTTGGATACACGTATCTTATATAAAAAAAAGTGCTAAATACATTTTTAGTTAGGTATAATATTTTATAAAATAAAATCCATATGCCTTGGAACTTTTGCCATTATATTTATAACGTCCTCATATAGTCAACCTGAATATCCCCACAAATGTTCAGCAACATCAAACCGTCCAGTCGCTCCTCTGCGATTTTGTCTCTGAGATAGTTTTTTAATCGGCGCAAGCATGAAAAAATAGCTCGCTGGACGCCACATTACCGCAAGTATCGCACGGATCTGCATAAAGCAGTAAACTGTTTTATATAAGGACGAATCGCACACATTTAGCGAGTATTTACACTTTTGGGCCGCTTTTTTTCTTATTTGGTATACAGAAAATGCTTGCAACTATAGTTAATTTAACATTGACATATAGCAAGAAAATAAACGAAATACATTTTTACCTGTTTCACATTTTTGATTCGACTAGAAAATCATCTAAGCATACTTTTACATCATCTGGCAATTCTTGGGCAAATGCGTCAACAGACTTTTTTATTTCTAATTCTTTAAGTTTGTCATATTTTGCAGGCAAACTATTTTGAATTTTGGAAAGCAATTCACGATGGTGAAGAAATTTTTTCTTAATTGCATGAATAAATTGTCCAAGAAAGGAACAAGGATAGACCAACTAAAATATTCTTCAGGATCACTTTCGTAATTATTTATGTTCCTCTGGCGACTGGCGTTTAGTAAATCAATGTGCAAAAGTGAAGTGAATTTTTGTATATTTCAGACGCAGGCCCCGTTATTTGTGACCCAACACTAATTTCCCCATTGATATATAGTCCAGTAATTTTAGGTTTTATCTGCGAAAAAATACCTAGTGAGCTGAATTTTTGTATACACCTTTATTAAGGTGTTGTAATGAAGATGTGAAAAATCGACATCGATATCGTGCCGGCTAAAAAAGTTATGAAGGTCAAAAGTCCACGAAAATCAGTTTTTTGCAAATATCTCGCGACCTGTTGCTCGGAGGTCAATTTTGGCCAATATAAAAATTGTTATTCGTAAAATTATCTATAAAAAATGCATTTTTCTGTAACATCAACCGTTTTCGGAGTAGAGGGCTGAGAAAGCGATTAGAATGCACTCGCATACGGTATTGTATAGCGTAAACCATGGCGTAGACTCTATTTCTTTTTATTAATGTTTGTATGTGTCTCAAAACTTTTATCTGATATTTGGACGTTTCGGAAAAAATATACTTACTCGTATCTTATAGAGGTTTAGGAACTTAGTAAAATCTACAATAACTTATCGAAATGACCTCCACTGGCAGTTGTTCCGTATTTCATTGTTCGGAGACCCGTCCCTTTATACTTGCTACTGCCTGTCGGACTGTATTTAGTTCAGTTGATAATTATTTCAACTGTGTGTTAAACACGTTATTTGTATTATTATGAGTGATTCGTGTTTTGTATGTAATGCATTGTTAACGAATTGTGATATTGTAGAAGTTAGCCGTGTTCTACAAACATTTAAAAACCTAGTGTCGCTAGAGGTGATGGTAATATTGAATATTTAATTACTGTGAATCTGTGAATTTGGTGAATGTGCATAGTAATTGTCGTTAACATTGTGTCCCCAAAACCACCCCCCCTGCGTTCGCCTCTGAACACAACACCCCCCCCCCCCCCACCCAAAACTAAACAACAACAAAAAACTAGCTTTAATACGTTGTTCAATAAATAGTGATGGACGAATAATAGACTCGGTAAAAAGTGGTAGGTACTACAATTTTTGGAAATTAATAGAATCTTTTGAATATGATGCGATCGAACATAAGAGCAAGTACGATCGATCCAGTCGTGCATTTTATTTTCAATGCAAAATGTATTTATGTAATTTGTTTGGGCGCCATTAGATTTGGGTAAGTTTATGTAATCTAAAATCAAAATTGACAATGATTTAAGGTATAAGCTGTTAACTTCGCCTTGGAAACTCGAGAAAACATTTGCTTTCCCTATAACTGACACCAAGAGGAAACTTAGATTTCAAATTCATTGGTTTGATAAATTCACATGGCTTGCCTTTTGTAAATATTGTGTACTCTTTTCCAAAGAATGTGCAAGCAAAGGTTGTCATCAAAATTTAAAATTCCTTGTTACAAACCGTATATGTATTGTATTTTATTTATTCTTTTATTGTATTTTATTTATTATTCATTTTGTTATGTAAAATACATTTAATGATACATTAAAATTAGAAGACTATAAAGATTAATAAATATAGCAAAACTATTACAAAAAATACTGAGGCCAAATTAGAGGTCAATCTAGAAGTTTTAATTACAATACCTATATAATATTAAAATATAAAAACAAATTTATGAAATAAGTAGAGAAAAAAATAGTATTTTGCCGAATAACAAATGTATATCCTAACAAATACAAAATAAGGACAATCTTTAGCTTAGCTTAAAAGCTTAAAGCTAAAGCTTGTTTTTTTTTTTTTTTTTTTTTGTTATAATCTACACGCGCTCAAGGGATTATGAACACCCTTTAAATGTTTCAACACAGCGCGTGCGTGAGGGTGAGATTAAGGAAGCGAAAGAATGATAGGAAAGATTGGCGGCGCGATATTCGGAGACTGTAGGTGGTTGTTGTCTCAGATTTTATCTCCAGGGATGGCGGCCGAACTAATGCGAAATTTTCGTGTCTTGTTTATCGATATCCCTTATAATTAGCATTAATTTTTTTATTCTTTGTCACTTTTTATCCTTATACTAGTTTTACTCAATCCATGTTGTTAGTTCTATGCCTAAACAGCATGTAAACCAGCAACTCATTGTATGACATTTATTCTTATAATTGGTTTTTAATGGAAAAATAAGAAGACATAGACTACGGCAGGGATCGAACCTGTGACCATGAGGTTGACAGGCGAACACACAACGATCGCGCCACGGCCACCCCCATTGTGGCGAATACTCATCAAATTTGGGGGTGGCCGTGGCGCGATAGTTGTGTGCTCGCCTGTCAAGCTTGTGGTTGCAGGTTCGATTCCTGCCGTTGTCTATGTCTTCTTATATTCCATTAAAAACCAATTCTAAAAATTGTCATAAAATAAGTTGCTGGTTTACTCGTTACATTCTGTTAAGGCATAACATTAACAACATGTGATTGCACAAACTAGCATACCCATAAATATGACAACGAAAAAATAAAATAATGCGAATTATAAGGGACATAAATAAATAAGAGACGGTAATTCTCTCCACATTAGTTCAGCCGCCATCCCTGGAGATAAATCTGAGACAACAACCAGCTCTAGTCTCAGAACATCTCGCCACACATCTTTTCTTTCCTTCTTTCTCTTCTTTCACCGGATGCCCGCGCTGTATATATACATATAAAGGGTATTCATAATCCCTTGAGCGCGTGCAAAATTATAAAAAAAAAATATTCAACATAGTAGTGTGCAAGGTGAGAAGTTAGAATAAAAAAAATGTTTGTTTGTTTTTTAAATTATTATTTTTTTGTAATTAAGTAATAAGAGACAATATGTATTCAATTTGAATGTGATCGTGACCAAAACGCCATAATTTCATATTGTGTAGGAAAGAGGACAATACTCTTAGACTTCGTCAAGAGAAATGCAATTTGTTAAAAACTAAGGGAGCTACTATTGTATAGAATCTACGAAAATGCATCCAATTATAAAGGGGATAGTTACTAAGAATTACTTTGTATTGCAAGATAGCCACTTCTAATATAAAAAAGAGCCTTCAAATCTTTAAAGTAGTACAGATGTCTTAGAGGAAGAACGTTTCATTCCTGAAATAAAATGAAACCATTATGAAAGCGATTTATCTACTCTACAAATAATTCGTGCAACATTTTTTTGAATACTAAGAAGAGGATTGATCTTTATTTTTTAAGAATCACTCCCCCCTCCCAACAAGTTATTCAACAATACACCAAAATTGTGTAACTTGATGAACGTGGGGCTGGTATGGGTGGTGACCCCGACGTGATTGCTTCCCCCACCAGAGGTAAGGGCACTCTCGTAAAACTACAGTCATATCAGCGATTACTTCCCCCCACAAGCGGTAAGGGCAATTTGGAAAAAAAAAACTACAATCATATCAGCGATTGCTACCGCCACCAGAGCAAAGGGGTAGTCCTGTTATTTAAACGTCAAATCACATCCTATCGACAATGGAAGAAAAGGCGATTCTTCAAAGAGATGTTGGAGACTCAATTCAAAGGGTCATCTCCAATTACAAAAAAGATGAACAGGTACGCAAAACAATTCCGTACTATCAAAAATTGATGGCTACCATAGACGAGCTATGGAGCAAATTTGAATCAACAGATTCAATACTACGTGATGAGTTTCCAACAGAATTAGCTCATCCGTATTACACAAAGAATTATTATCACTCTGTGAAAGAAATCTATGAGAAATACAGAGAAGAGTTTAACTCAAATTTAAAATTCTTGAGACCACTAAGACGGACGTCCACAAACCTTCAACAGCAGAGGTTAACGTTCAGTCGAGCCAGACGTCAAACCACATGCATTACATGACGCGTTTTGTAAGAAAGCAAGAGGCTATCATATCTTCTATGCAAAGAACTTTAGCTATTGCGGACTCATCCAATGAGTCAAAACAGTTCTATGAGCTCCAAGAAAAGACCATCCAAAGACATTGGATGCAAATTGAGGACATCCATAACTCAATTTGGGAATGTTCAGAACACCCAAAGAGCATCGGCTACGACTCAACCAGATACATACGTTTGGAGCAAGAGGTACAGAGTGCCTTATTCAAGCTTGCACAACAGCAAGACACCTTGGTTGATCAAAGAACAACAAATACCACAGTTACAAAAATGAATCTGCCAAAAATTGTACTACTAAAATTTGATGGGGACTATTTAAAATGGTCTCAATTTCATGACCTTTTTAATCAAATGGTAGACAAGCGATCAATGTCTAATTGTGAAAAAATGTTCTATCTAAAAACAAATTTAACTGGAGAAGCTGAACGCGTAATCAGACATATTGGTCTCTCTGATGACAACTACGTGTCAGCATGGAAATTGCTGCAAGAACGGTACAACAACCCCAGACTGCAGGTGTCCGCTCTCCTCAACCGACTGCTATCACAAACAAGTCACTCCTCAGAATTGGCAGCGGCTACAGCAGTAAAAAGTCTACATGACACGATCCAAGAGTGTATGCATGGCCTTCGCAATCTTGGGATAAAAATTGATACTTTGGACCCAATGCTTCTTCACATACTTACGAAGAAGCTAGACAGATCAACCCTTACACTGTATGAGCAATCTTTGAGCAATCCCAAAGATTTACAAACAATGGAAAATTTTCTGAGATTCTAAGAAACCCGTTTCCAGTCACTAGAAGCAATTGGGGTTAAAGGCACTAAAAGAGAAGATACCGAAAGAAGACGAAATATAAATTACAACAAAGCAACAAGCTCTATTACCACGCAGAAGAAAAGTTGCTCAAAGTGCAAAGCTCAGCATCCGTTATTCGCGTGTCGCACGTTTTTAAACCTTACACCTTTAGACAGGTTAAGTCACGTAAGAAAAAACAATATATGTGCCAACTGTCTCCAATCTGGACACACCTCTTATAACTGCCGGCTACGAGGTTGTGTAGAGTGTTCCAAAACACACAACTAGTTGGTCCACTTATCAACAGTAGCTCAACCAAAATTGGGTCCATCAATATCAAATTCTGACCATCAACACAATCTCTTGACATCAAACCCAGAAACAGATAATATATCTGGGAGTGAGAACAGCCTTAAGCAAAAACAAGAAGGATGGCTACGTTTTTCTGAGTACAGCCATCATCAAGTTAGCTGGCCAAGATGGTTCTTCTATTAACTGCCGTGCAATTTTGGATTCTGGTTCACAAATCAACATTATATCAGAACGAATGATTCGGAAATTAAATATTCCGTTATCTTTTCGCCCCATGATCATTCAAGGGGTCGGAAAATCCACAAAAGATTCACAACGTAGAGCAAATATAAGTTTGCATTCTACTACTACTAACTTCACCACCAGACTGGAAGCAGTCGTATTGCATCAAATGGTCGCTCCACAGCCAACAAAAGCATTTGAGATAACTGCGTGGAATATTCCCGACAATATAAAACTAGCCGACCTCCATTTCCAGCAGCCAGGTCACATTGACCTGCTTATAGGCGCTGAGTTTTTCCATCAACTGCTCTGTGTTGGGCAAATTAAGTTAGGAAGAAATCTTCCACTATTACAAAATACGTTATTAGGGTGGATTGTTACTGAAAAGTTAAATGAAGAGTCGCCAACCGCCACCACATGCGGAATATACACGGCCGAAGAAGCATCTCTTGAACAATCAATTTGCAAATTTTGGAAGTTAGAAGAATTACCTTACTCCACATCAAAATGTAGCATTGCAGAAGAAAGATGTGAAGAATATTTTAACCGATCAACTTCAAGAGATACAACTGGAAGGTTCGTTGTCAACTTACCATTTGCAGACACCACAGAGAAACTAGGAGCGTCTAGTGAGATATCATTGAGCCGATTCCATGAATTGTAGCACAAGTTAAAACGAAACCAAGAGTTATACGATTAATACATTGAATTCATGAACGAGTACATCCAATTAGGGCATATGGTTGAGATTGATCCAAAAAACATTCAAACGCCACATTATTTTCTGCCTCATTTTTGCGTCATGAAACCAGACAGCAGTACCACAAAACTAAGAGTCGTTTTTGATGCTTCGGCGAAGACATCATCAAATCTGTCCCTCAATGACATTCTGTATGCCGGACCAACTATTCAAGACACTATATTATTGCGCTTCCGATTGCCAAAATTCGTCATTAAGGCCGACATTCACAAAATGTATCGACATATACGCGTAAGAGAAGAAGATCAAAACTTCCAGTTAATATGGTGACGACCCAAGCCAACCCAAGCTTTAAAATGCTATAGGCTCTGCACTGTTACATATGGAACTACTTCAGCTCCTTATCTCGCCACAAGACGCCTCCAAGCTTTAGCTAAAGACCACTCTTCAAAGTATCCTTTAGGCTCTCAAGTTTTGCTTAAAGATTTTTACGTCGATGATGTTATGTCAGACGCAGACAGCTTACTCGAAGCAAAAGACATTCAAGCTCAACTATCAGCATTGTTGCGGGAGGGAGGGTTCCAATTAAAAAATGGTGCTCCAACAATCAGCAATTACTTGCAAACGTTCCATTAGAAGACCAAGAAATTCCTTTTTCCGATGACAACAATGAAGGGGCGGTCAAAACCCATGGTCTAATATGGGGGCCTAAGTCTGACGTATTCTGCATAAAAACTAATTGCAGACCCACAAAAAGGTCCACAAAGCGTACTCTGACCTCAGCAATAGCACGAATTTTTGATCCACTTGGAACAATCGCTCCAGTCGTGATCATCGCAAAGCTCTTTCTGCAAGAAATATGGGAACTCAAATATGACTGGGATTCCTCTCTTCCAGAAGAAATGTTTACCAGGTGGAGCAAATATTACCAATGTCTCCAAGAATTAAATGCTTCAGGGAAGGCCTACGGAGCTGCCGTTTACATCAGATCAATCAACAAAGACGGAACAGTAATAGTTCGGTTACTCTGTTCGAAATCTCGAGTGGCACCAATCACTAAGACAGCATCTGGCATAAAATCTATGACAATCCTGCGTCTAGAACTATGTGCCGCACTTTTAGCTGCCGAACTCGCAAAACGTGTAAAAGGTGATTTGAAATTGGACAAAATCAACAGTTTCCTGTGGTCTGATTCTCAGATCCTATTGAGTTGGATTAACTCAAATGCAGAATCTTTCCAAGCTTTCGTTGCAAATCGAGTTTCCAGCATCCAAGGTCTAACCAGCACCAGTCAGTCAGTGGCGATATGTGCAATCAGGCGAAAGTCCAGCAGATGTTCTATCCAGAGGTATATCCCCAGCAAAACTACAAGATCATACATTATGGAAATATGGTCCCAGATTCCTACATGGTTCAGAATCAATTTGGCCACCTCCATACAAGAGCAGCAATTCATGGTCAGATGAAAAGAAAAAGATTGCCTTAGTAACCATGAATAATGAAAATACAGAAGACATATTTGAAGGGATTAAGCATTCCAATTCATTCAACAAACTTAAGAGGATAGTAGCCTACTGCATTCGATATGCCAAATTAATCAAGTCGGGAAAATTTATACCCACAATAAAATCCATCAGAGAAAACCAAAATAAGAGCAGAAGATCGTGGCCCTTATTAGCCTCTGATCTGGAAACCTCTTTACAATTTATCATCAAAGGAGTTCAAACTCATGGTTTTCATAAGGATATACGTTTCCTTAAAGCACATAAGGAACTAGAAAAAGAAAGTCCTTTGAAGGGACTCGCAGTGTTTTTAAATGACAATGGTGTTTTGCGAGTTGGAGGCAGACTTCAAGAATCTAAATTGCCCTATGACAGCAAACATCCGAGGCTTGTTAAAATGCTAATGACAGAACTACACATCAACAACAGCCACAAGGCCTTCTTTCAATCACAAGACAGCAATTTTGGCCACTAAAGGGTAAAAACATTGCCCGAGCTATAATCCAGCACTGCACAACCTGTATCAAAGCAAAACCACAAATGTATTCTCAGATGATGGGCAACCTACCAGCAGCAAGAGTGCAACCAGCACGTCCCTTCATCAAAACAGGAGTGGATTTTTGCGGCCCACTATGGGTCCATTACCGAACAAGAGGAAGTCGACCGCAAAAAATGTTACTTATCCATATTTTGCTGTTTCGCCACACCAGCTGTTAACATTGAACTTGTTCTGCGACAATGCCACTAATTTTGTTGGTGCGAAAAATCAATTAGAAGAGCTCAAAACAACCATCTATGCAGAACAAGCACAAAACAAAATAACAACATTCTGCAGTGCCAAGGGAATTGATTTCCATTTCATTCCGCCACGAGCTCCACATTTTGGAGGACTATGGGAGGCAGCTGTCAAAGCTGCAAGACACTTGCTACAGTGCAAAATTGACAGCTTCGTTAACATACGAAGAGATTTGCACAATAACTACAGAAGTAGAAGCAATTTTAAATTCAAGACCTCTTACACCGATGTTCAACGATCCAAATGATCTGGCAGTATTAACACCTGGTCACTTCTTAATTGGGGACTCATTGAAGGCAGTTGTCTACAGTAAAGCAGAACCTTTTAAAGGAAGTCTATGTACAAGGTGGAAGTTAGTATCCCACATAAAAAGAGAATTCTGGAATCGATGGTCTCAAGAATACTTAAACCAACTGCAACATCGTTCAAAATGGAAGGCGAAGTCTGAAAACATCAAATTGGGCACCGTGGTCATCACGAAGGAAGACAATACTCCCGTCATGAAATGGCCTTTAGGTAGAATTGAAAGGCTATATCACGGAAAAGACGGTTTGGTGCGTGTTGCAGATGTACGAACAAAATCTGGCGTTCTACGGCGTCCAATACACAAAATTGCACCACTTGTAGAAGACAGCGAAACCCCATACGAATCCCAGACAGACACTCTATCATCCGAACGAAAACGTAGACATGACGATGCTGACGCTAATAAACCTTCTTCATCAAAATCGTCAAAAACAACACCAACTCAAAGAAAGGCGCGGTCGACAAACCCGAACTTATTTACAACCCTATTGTTAATCGGTCTATTTCTTCCAATTAAATTCGGCAGTGACGTTGAGGTCCTAAGAATCAACAATTCCGCCCCTGGAATTCATTTCCAGCGACACGGAAAGATAAGTCTGGTGCACGACACATGGAACCTTGTAGTTTACTATAACCTTGAACCATACCATAAAGAATTCCAAGCATTAGAGAACAGCACTATTATACTAGAACATCTCTGCAATCAACTTTCTTCCAAATTGCTCTGCACACAAGTAATTCAACAACTCCAATTAATTAATCACGAATTAGAAGAAGACAATCTAGTTCCATCAACCAAACCCTCAACAAGAAGAATCAAGCGAGGTGCAATTGACATTGTTGGAAATATAGCAAACTCCCTCTTTGGCGTTCTTGACTCAAAATATGCTGATGAAATATCTCAGCAACTGCAAGGAATCCATTCGAACGAAGAACATCTAATGAAACTCCTTAAAAATCACACTTCGATCTAAGATTCAACAATCAACATTATGAAATTAAGTCAAGAGGATATGGCTAAAAGGCAATATGCACTTGATATACAACTAGGTCAAATAGTTAACCGCATAAACAATGTTGCTGAAGAATTACATCAAGATAAGGTAGAAGAACTATTTCTATCATGGTGCACCCACGCTACACTTATAGTTATCAACATACAAAGAATGCAGACATCTATTGCGGACGTTTTATCAGACACACATCAAGGACGAGTCAACCATCTGCTCATCACAAATCAGCAACTTAAGACTGAAATGGGTAAAATAAGAAATCATCTGGCGTCAGGTCTCCGGTTTCCAGTTGAAACAGACGAATTAGTGGAGCTCTACAAGCTGATGGCTGTCAAAGGACACATCAATTCAAATCATATAATCTTCCAGATTGAACTACCATTACTCGGATTAGAAGAATTCATAGCATTTGAGGTGATTCCCATTCCGTCAGTTACAAATAAAACTCTGGTAATTATAGAACCCTCAATCCGACTCTTAGCTGCAAGTGCTCTTCACGACCATTACTATCCTATAACTAAAACAGAACTTTCTGCATGTAGTTCAACTAATGGGGACCACTATTTATGCAGGCAAACTCATCCCGTATACCAATCGGGAGCAATTTTAGCATGTGCGAGATCAATGTACTTATTTACTTTATGTTATTGATGATGATGTTGATGGTGATTGTGATGTGATGATGAATTGTTATATCAAAGTTTGAGTTAATTTTTAACTTTCATATATTTTATTTTTTTTCTTCATAGATATTGTTTGTTAATTTTTATAATGCATATATATTTCGCCTTGTTAAATACAACGCCCATTTTTTTTTGTAAAAATAGTATTAAGATACTGAAATTCGCTCTAGATTATAAGATATTGTATCTTACAGAGTATAATTATACAATAAATAAATGAAATGAAATTTACTCAACAATAACTTAAATCTATCAACATGTGAGTTAATCATAATCAAGACCAGCTCAGTGTGGACAAAAATTCCCGAACTAAATCAATGGATATTTGCATGCACAACGAAACTATGCTTAATGTGGTTTGCAACCATCAAACTTCATTTATAGCATTAAAAGGAAATGGAATATTGAAGCTCCAACCTAATTGTGTGGCTAAAAACAACCACGTAACTCTTAAGGTCAACAATTTCATTCTTAAAATGTTCAATCTTCATACACCAGATTAACTGATGAGGTGCAATTCCAAGATGCGATTCGGCTAGCAGCAATCCAATACAACCCATCAGCCACCAATCAAGAGATTAACGAGATCCGAGAACAAATCAAGTTGCAACAACTTACCCTGCCAAACCAAATCCATACCCACAACCTACCCCACATAGTAATGAGTTCATTTGGATTACTAAACACACTCGCAGTAATTGGATTCCTTATTTGCAAATGCTTCATCAAGACATCATGCCGTAGACAATCGTCACCACCCGTACCAGTCCCACGTTCATCAAGTTACACAATTTCAGTGTAGGACTCAAATTTTTTTTTTTTTTTTCTGATGAACCCATGGATCATCAGCTCGGGGCAGGATGTTTAACTTCAAATGAACGTAACTTCATTTTCATATTAATTTTAATTATTCCAAGCATAAAATCATACAACTGACTGTGATGCCTTCTGCACAATCAGCAAAAGGGTTGTTAACCCAAATTAGATTCTAAATACTTTTGTAACATAATTCCTCACACGCGCACTTCTTGTTATTGTCATTATTTTTCTTTGTTTGTTATTTTCCGATTATTTGTTATTGATTGTAAATATGTAGACTAAGCTTTTTTTACCTATAAATATGAATTATTGAATAAAATTTGGTCAGTCACTTAACTGGATTCTCGACTTTTACTTCAATTTAAATCGACTAAATCAAAAGATCTTGGTGTTTCACCAGGACCTCTGACATTTTTTCACAAATAACTTATACTCATAGTGCTACACTGTGAGTATACATCAGTCACAGTGCTACACTGTGATCTGATCATCTTTAAAACAATTTCGAAAGAAGCTTCGGAATAACAAGTAAGTACAAACCAAGAGTATAAAGCTGCCTAGAGCAGCGTAACAAATAATTTATTTGTGCGTTAGTATGATCAGACCAGTTCATTTTACTATCAAGTGAGATACCTACGCATTTGAAAGCTTTGACAAATTCTATATGAAAGAAATCAGGTGAACAGGGCCCATTGAAAATAAAACTATCACAATCATTTGCACTGAATTTGGATTTTTGGCAGTCTGATGAATGATAAAAAATATCGCAATCAACTAAAATATGAGAGCCTGACAAACTAAAGTGCATAAGTTTTGTTTTATTGCTCAACACCATTTTATTGCAAACCAACGTCTTAAAATATTCAAGTCTAAGTTAATATCAGAAATTAAGCTAAGCATAGATCTACAACCGTATACAAAAGCCTTATCGTCAACAAAAGCCGTAATTTTGCCTTTGAAATTCTGTTTAAAAGTAAGGTTAATGAAAATAAAAAAAAGCAATGGACTCAAAGCCGAAGCTTGGGGACTGCCAACACTGATATTGCATAAGCTGCTAGAACTTAAATTGATCTTAACTAATTGCTTTCTAATTAATAAATAAGAATCTAGCCAATTATAGATAAATCCACGCATTCCCGCATTCAACTAAATCAAAAGCTTTTGTTAAGTCAATGAAGAGTCCAGCTGTTAATAAATTATTGCTTAAGTTTTCATAAATTTCACTACAAAATTTAAGTAAAGCATCTTCAGTTGATCTCTGGGCTCCAACCCGAATTGCGATTCACTAAACAAATTGATTTTATTTAGAAATATAAACATTCTTCTTTTCATCGCCTTATCAAAAAAAATTTGAGCAAACAGGTAATTCTAATCGAGCCTCCTGTAATAAGTGATTCTTTATTTTTCTGAGTGTAAAGTGTTGAAGTAAAAATTGTTAGCTTTGCATTTATCTCAGTGAAAAGTGCTGGATAATTTAGCTTGTCATTGCTGTGGCCAGGCGAAGTCACAATCATAAACCTGTTACCATATGTTCGATTTGAAAAAAAACTATTGCATACTTACCGGCTTAACTTAATTTGTATATATATAGAAAAAATAATACAGTACCATCTAGAATTATTAAATCTTTATTTTTTGTTTGCTGTATTAAAAATAATTTATTAAAATGTCAAATTGTCTTATGTGCTCCGAGGAAATCCAAATAAATGATCAGTTCATTATGTGCAGTGGGGTTTGTAATGCATCTTACCATCTGAAATGTGCAAAAATGGACCAAGCAACATTTGAAATTGTTAAGAATCCTACTAATTTACATTATTTTTGTGATCGTTGTAACTTTAGTAAGTCTGTGTCGCTTTTGTCTAAGGTTGATGAAAATTCTTCCCAACTCTTGGATCTTAAATGCCTATTAAATGAAGTAAAGGCAACAGTTGGTTGCTTAGTTAAACCCTTACCACCTACTATACGAGGTTCTAAAAGTAAAGCTGGATTACAGACCGGACCTTCTAGTAAGAAGCAGAACTGAGAATTTGAAACTGTAGGGATTTTAACTGATGCATTGACTCAACCGATACCAGAAACTTCAAAACAAAATGATTTAAATACAGATGTTCCGGAATGTGCACCTATAAGCACCTCTCAAATTGATTTCAATTCTTTATCAGATGTACCTCTACTCCCTACATTAAAACTTATACCAAAACCTAAAACCATTTTCCTTTCGCGATTTCATGTTTCAACCACTGAGGTTGAAATAGAAAACTATATAAAGTCCATTTCTAAACTCGAAAATCTAAATGGAATAAGGTGTACCAAGTTTAAATTTAAGATTCAAAGAGAAATCGCGTCATTTAAAGTGCAAGTCCCTCCTAATCTTTTTGATTTAGTAGTAAATCCTAGATAGTGGCCTGAAGACACTGTTATTCGTGAGTTTGAAATCCGTCACGTGCCGCGCGAAACACTGTTGAACCTGAACAGCTCAGAATCGGCGAAAGTAATTCAAAAAACTAAGTACTCTTAAAACCGTTTCATTGTACTACCATAACACCAGTGGTATGCAATCAAAGCTTAAAGATACTTACATTAAATCTTTTAATATTGACTATGATGTTTTAATTCTAACTGAAACATGGTTTAATGATACAGTTATTGATACTGAAATTTTGTGTAGTGACTTTACTGTATTTCGCAATGATAGAAATGTCCAAATGAGCACAAAATCGGTTGGTGGTGGTGTTCTTGTTGCCTTAAAGTCATCTTTCCATTCTAAAGAAATAATAGCACTGCATGCTGAAATTGAATTTATTTGTACAGAATCTATCATCTGTGGCAAAACGTTTTTGTTTTGTTGTTCCTATGTCCCACCTAAATCATCAACTGAAACTTATCAAAAGTATGCTGAATCAATTTCACATGCTATCAAAATATCTCTGAATGCAGTATTGTTTATATTGGGTGATTTTAACCTTCCGAAAGTAAGCTGAATTCCAGACCCTGCTGCCGGATCGTTTTATGTACCTGTTCTACCTGAATCTTTAAATGCCGATACTTATTCGTTTCTTGATGAATGCTGTGCTAATGGTATTGTCCAAATAAATAATTTCACAAACAGAAATCACAGAACTTTGGATTTAATTTTTACTGATTCACCTGAACTAACATCATTGGAAAAAGCTGATAAATTCCTCTTTGGTTAGTCTGAACATCATTCCCAAATAGATATTAAATACTATGTTGACAACTTTAAATGCCTCAAAAGCCTTAAGCTCTTATGACATTGACTTTAAAAAGGTAAATGAGTCGATGTTCTTGGAATTTTTCAAACGTATGACTGGGATACTATGTTTTTGAATTCAGATGTCAATAGCTGATGTTCTGCCTTTTATTTTCACCTTAAAAACTGTTTGTGTGTTTGTACTCCGTTGAAGACAGTGTCAATCGATGTCGAAAAATCACCATGGCTATCCAAGGATATTCGAATATTTCGGAATAAAAAAACTAAACTTTTCAGGAAATATCAAATTTCATTATGTGTGACTGATTATGTTAAATACGTTACAGCCCACAGGGAACTTCAATATAAAATAAAAATGTCTTATGTAAACTATGTGAAAAGAAGTCAAGAAGGTATTTCAAATAATCCACAAACGTTTTGGAACTTCGTAAGAAAAAAGCGAAGAGAGTTAAAATTTCCAGCGGAAATGAAATTCTGTGATAAAACTTCAACTAAGACTGATACAATCTGTTATATGTTTTCTGACTTCTTCCAAAATGTTTACAAAATTCCTGATTCCTGTGATAGTAAAAGCTTTGATATTCTTAATAATAACGCGCAATATTTGCCTCAACTGAGCTTTGCAACTCCTATAATAAATGAATCTGTGATAAAAGAATATATTTTAAGACTGAAAAACTCTATGTTTGATGGAATTGACGAAATTCTATCCTGTATTGTTAAACAACTTATGTCTGTCCTAGCACGGCCACTTTGTTATTTATTTAATTTATCGCTAAAGACTTCCGTTTTTCCGGACTTGTGGAAATCATCTTTTATTATACCTTTACACCAGAAAGGAAAAAAATTTAAAACCGATAATTATAGAGGTATTGCTAAGCTGTCCTGTATCCCGAAAGTGTTCGAAAATATTCTATGTGACACTGTTAAGCATAATTCGAATCAATTGATTTCTCATTATCAGCATGGCTTCACAAAAGGAAAATCTACAGCTACTCATCTAATGGATTTTTGTTCAGAAGTTATAATCAAAAACCAGGAAAGATTTCAAACTGATGTCATTTATCTAGATTTCTCGAAGGCGTTTGACCGTGTTAACCATGCCGTTTTAATAAAGAAATTAAGTCATATTGGTTTTCCCATATGGTTTCTAATGGTGCTTACATCTTATCTTACAGATAGAACTCAATGTGTATTGTTCAAGAACAAAATGTCTAAGCTTATAAATGTTTACTCTGGTGTCCCTCAAGGAAGTCATATTGGTACTCCATTATTTGTATTGTTTATTAATGATATGTGTCGTGTTATAACTCGTTCAAAGATTCTTATGTTTGCAGATGATACTAAATTATTTCAATCATATAAAAATCATGAAGAGGCATTGAATCTTCAAAACGACTTAAATTCAATTTATGCTTGGTGCAAAACTAATAAAATGGACTTAAACTTAGCAAAATGTAAAGTTATGGCATTCACTCGCAAGCTGTCTCCTTTAATAATTGGTTACTATATTCCTGAGCATTCCTTGGAGCGTGTAAATTATTTTTGTGATCTGGGTGTTATTATGGATACTAAGTTAACATTCAAAAATAACTGTGATTACTTAATAAATAATGTAAACCGTAAACTTGGTGTCATACGACGGTGGGCAACTGATTTTAATGACCCGCGTGTACTAAAAACTCTTTAGTGTGCTTTAGTAAGAAGTGGATTGGAATATTGCAGTTGTATTTGGAGTTCACGTTATACTTCGTATATAAATAAAATTGAGTCGATACAGAAAAAGGCGATGTAAACGACCCTAACAATTACAGAGGCATATCCTTTATGAACTCTGTTATGAAAATTTTTACTGGTGTCATTCAAGACAGACTGTTAAACTGGATACAACAAAATAATCTTCTAAACGAGTTTCAAGCCGGCTTCAGGAAAGAATATGCAACAGTCGATAACATATTTTCACTAACTTGCATTGCTAGATCATACCTAGACAAGGGGAAAAAGTTATATGCTTTCTTCGTTGACTTCAAGGCTGCCTTCGACTCAATCGACAGAAATGCCCTTTTCTACAAACTTTGTTGTCTAGGCGTATCGTCGAAAATACTCAAAATATTACGAGGGCTGTACGAGCAAAACCTCACAGCAGTATGGGATGGAAATGAAGGATCTTCCTGGTTTCATACTTCTTCCGGGGTCAAGCAGGGCTGTCTTTTGAGTCCACTTCTGTTCTCGCTTTTCTCGGATGACCTTACATCGGTTTTGCCTGGAGGTATTAGTTTTGCTGGTGCAGTAATAAAAACTTTGATGTATGCGGACGACATTGTCATTTTTCATTGGTATTTTTTGAAAAAGATCTTTTGGCTCCCCGAAAACACACCTACATATATGCTACATTTGGAGACCGGGGTGTCTCCGCTACGTCTTTTCCCTCAAGTTGTATTTGTTCTACATTGCAAAGGTTATGGCTCTCCCAAATCACCGTCTGCCAAATATTATCGCTAAATATCTGCTATCACACAAATCACAGTTCTTCGAAGAATGGTCACGACTTGAAGATCAGCACGACATCCAGTTGGTAGAAAGAAATACTGGTGATTGGAAAGACGTTTTTCCAGAATTGTTACTAAGGATTGAAGATTCTTTCTTTGTTAAATTTAAGGAGTCAGCCCAACGGAGTTGTACCCGAAACATGTATAAGCTCCTGAGATATGACCTTGGACCTAACAATTACTTCAACGACCGATATACAATAGAAACAATCTCATTAATTTTCAAAACCAGAGGAGAATTACTACGACTGAACTACATACCATACGGACCTGATGGAAGTACAGAATGCAGTTTATGCAATCTACGTACGACAGAAAATGTTCTCCATTTTATAGGAACATGTCCAATCCTGCAAGCAATACGGAGACAGCACTTGAAGAAAAACTATTTAACTGTTGATGAAGCTGCAAATGTCTTGAATGGTCAAGATTGGATAATCAAGCTACGTTAAAACAGCCCTTGACTACAGAAATCAAATTTTAAATGAAGCTTTTTAATAAGAAAACAAAATATGTATTTTTATTTTTTATTGTGATCATCTTAAAGAAGTCTAATCTTTTCAATTTCAATTTTACTTTGATCTGTACTATACATAATGTTTGAATAATACCATTTTTTCTGGCTGACGGCAAAAGCCAATGCTATACTTGTGAATTGGTAAATATATGTAGACTTCTGTAAATTATCAAATAAAATCACATTCTACTACTACTACTACAGAAAAAGTTCCTACAGTTTGCACTTCGTAATCTCCATTGGAATGAAGATATAAATCTGCCTCCTTATACTCATCGTTTAAAACTCTTAAACCTTGAAACTTTATGTAAACGAAGAACTATAATTAATGTAATTTTTGTGTTCAATGTTTTAACTAGTAATGTAAATGCAAGTGAATTATTAGGTAAAATAAACATAAATGTCCCAAATAGATTTTTTCGAAACTATGAACTTATAAATTTAAGATTCAATAGAACTATATATGGTCAACATAAACCTCTATTTGCTGCATATGTAGATTACAATATCAGCAATTTTAAGTGAGCTTTTATTAAAAATATGTGGAAGGATGTTCACAATGTTGTATGCAATTTGTTAAAAAATTAAGCTTGAACAATTATCATTGGTAACAGAACCTGATTTTTTAAGATTTTGAATGATGAAAAGTAGTCCACCAAGCAGAACCAGAGCTTATAAAAGTGTCTGTAGACACAAAATCATTAACTATGCCTTCAGTAAAAACACAGCTATTCCCATTCCTAAATGTCTAAGTCGAAACATTCTCAGCAATAGAAAAAAAAAAATGTATTGAAGCAATTAACTATTTCAGAGGTATCAGTAATTCTTGCACTGTTATCATCTATAAATAAAGGCTTTTCAGATTGGAAACCACGATTTAAAATTTTGTTTCCCTCACTCCATTCACATTTAATATTATTTATTTTACCTTTGTCCAGCTCAGCTAAATAATAATTTTCTTCACATGTTTTAATTTCTTTAGATAAACGTTTCCATAGTTCTTTGTATTCGGTTTTAATATGAGCATTATTTGGATATTTTTTACATTTTTGATGTAACTTGTTTTTTTTTGTTTACTTTATTCAAAATATATCCTGTCATTGATTCTTTTAGATGATGCTTAGACTTGTTCTGATGCTTAGACTTGATTTTCTCCATAAATTTGTCGTAAGCGAATGATAGATCACTCTCACTACAGACACCGTCCCAGAATTCAAATCGTAAGAGCCTATTGAGGCTGGCAAAGGCAATTTTCTTAACAACATCATTTAATGCTTTTGTTTCATTAACAACCAAAAAATCAAAATAATGAAGACTAGTCATGGAGTGATCAGTAATACCTTAATCAGATAGAGAACTATACGAGATAAGCTATTCCGGCAAATAATATGGTCAAACAAATTTAGAAATTCAATATAACTTCACAGTGAATGTCAATGTCATAAGACCTGTCTGTTAGCAGCTAAAAAAAACCCATAAGTCAATTTGACACTGGGCGTGATTTTCAAATTTCTAATTCAAATAGAAAAAACGAGCTCCCATTGTTGAAGCCATTACGATTTGTGGGTGGCGAGAAGTGACCTTTAGAGGCACATGTGGCCTTGGAGCAAGAAGATTTAATGAGCCAGAACCCAATATAAGCGATGGTAACTTTCGAGCTTGAAGAAGAAGCAAATGTGGTGATGCAAATCTTTAAATTTATTCTGAAAGTTTGTCGTTGAACGCCAGCTCAACTAATGAATTAATGGCGGTATGTGGAGAAATCTTTAAGATAAAAATAGTTCAAGCTATAAATTCCGCAGTGGTTAGCTGTTCTAGCTGATAAAACTACTGAAAAATGGACCAAAAACATTATCAAGGTTCCAGATTTTGGAGGAGTGCTGAGTAGGTTCATTAATAAATAAAGTCAAACCGTGTGCAGGCATTAGAGATTCATACAATTCTTTTGTATTACAAGATATTAATAAATCTAAATTTAAATCGCCAAGAAAATGACATTTGCTCCCTTTTCTAAAGTTAAAAAGAACAAAAATTCATTCAATAAAATATTTAAAACAGCATTATTAAATACATAGAAATTTTTACGTAGGCTTCCTACATTTTGGTGCACTAAATAAACAGTTTCTTATCTTAACATCAGTATATATATAGTTTCGGTAGTAGTCATATACTATATTATACGATCGTTTCTATTAAACATGGTAATTTATTAATTAATCAAGTTTGTTTAGATATGATCATATGATAACAACTCTATTATTATCAAATTGTCTTATTAAGGTGTTTGATTTACTTAAACTTAACAATGTACCTATTTATAATTTTTTTCAATTTTAACTTTTGTTGCCTCCATAAGCAAAGCCGTGGTATATTTAGCTAAATAATCATTGACAACAGTATTATGGCTCCTATCCTCAGCAAAAAGCGATGTGTCAAGGGACATCTTAGCCAGCGACGATGCGTCCATAAGACGTTTTAGACAGTGTCTACCCTAGCCAATCATTACTCTACTCTCTACAGTACCTACATACACACATAATTTTCAAACCGATGAAAAAATCAAAAACATTTTTTACCTAATTATACTTATTCCTATTTTGATTTTATTATTAAAATAATAATAGTTCCTATCCCATAGTACTTCTTGATACTTTTTTTTCTAACCCATTTTATTAGTATGTAACTACAAAGTATTACATTCACTTCACACCTATTTCATGCAATACTAAAGGGTCCGCCAAATAACTTTTTTTTTTTGAAAATGCTATAAAAAAAACGACTGAATATTTTCTCAAATTTCTGTTTTTATTTGAAAGTACAATCCTTCCGGTTAATAATGGAAAATAATTTCAGTCAAATGGCTGCCTCGGCTGGCCATACAGTAGCCTACACGATCGGTCCAATTTTAATTAAAAATTAAGCAGATTATCGATTGTGTGCAGCTGTATTTCACCAATGGCTTCACGAATATTGTTCTTAAAAGCGTCAATTGTCTCTCGCTCGTCGGCGTAACACTTATCTTTTAAGGCACCCCACAATTGATAGCCCAACGGTGTCAAATCGCAGCTCCGAGGTGGCCAAACGACATCAGCTCTGCGGCTGATAATGCGATCTTCAAAAACAGGGCGCAAAACATCGAGTGTAGCTTCGGCTGTGTGGCACTTAGCGCCGTCCTGTTGAAAAAAAATATTGCCAATATCCTCCTCTTCAATTTTTGTGAACAAAAATTCGTTAAACATGGCCCGATAATGATCGCCATTGACTGTAACGGCCACTCCTTGCTCATTTTCGAAGAAAAATGGCCCAATTATGCCTCTGGACCAAAATCCGCACCAAACAGTGATTCGTTTTGGGTGTATCGGCTTTTCAATGTATGCGTGCGGGTTTTCTGTGCCCCAAATGCGACAATTTTGCTTGTTTACATACCCGCCAAGATCAAAATGAGCTTCATCTGAAAAGATGATTTTTTTGGCAAAATCGGCATCTTCTCTAAATCAATCGCAGGCCCACTTAGCGAAGCGAAAACGCATTGGATGGTCAGTTGGCTTCAACTCCTAAACCAATTGGACTTTGTATGGCGTCATACCAAGGTCTAAGCACTAGTTGAAAAAAAAAACATTAGATGGCGGACCCTTTATTATAGAGATATGACTTCTATGAGATCCAAAATTACGAACCTCCCGGTCCAGAATGTCCCAATGAACGCCGAATACCGAAAATACGAATGGCACACGAGTAAAGACGAAGACTGTGTCTTTGTTTTACATTCAGCTACATGAAGGGAAAAAGTTTGGTTAATCATTCTCAAAAACAATTTTTAATTGGAAGCTAGTAGCCATAAGTGAATTTGTCTAATCGCTTGTTTGTTTTGGAAGTAAATTCTTAAATCGAATTTTTTATGACGAGAACAAGAGTCAGTTGGTTTGGTTTTTTTTTTTTTGTTTTGCTTTACATCGTCCCGTACGGCAACCAATAGCAGAAGAGCCAACTGCAGCAGCAGCTGCATTCTTTTGTTATTTTGATATTTTCATTTTTTCATTCTGATTCTCATATTAAGCTTTGTCCGAGGAGATTGAGTCTTGCGTGGGAATTATTTTCATTCTATTATTTAACTCTGACAGGAAAAGTAGTGCATTGTTTTACTTACCTACATTTATTGCGTAAATCAATACTTTTCAAATGGATTTTTCAGGAAATGTTCATATTTTTGATTATTTCTCTAATAAAAAAAGTGTAAATTTTTCAATGCTACCTATAAAAGATAATATACATAACTATTAAAAATAAAATTCAAAAACCAGATCTTCAGTTATCAGAGAAGGATGGTAAAATTGTGCGTAAATTCCAACACAAATGGTATTGAAAATACGATTGGCTTCATGGAAGCCAAAATCTGAACAAAGTATTGTGTTACCGATGCTTTTTGTTTGGTCTGGATTCTCCATTTGGAAGAAAAGGTTGCAGTAACATAAAATACTTATTGTTAAGTTATTGACTAATTGGTTGAATTATTAAAGGTGTTCGAGATTTAAAGTATATCTCTTTCGGCTGTTTTGGTCGTAATGTTTTTTTTAATGAAACAATTTCATTTCCTTTCCCGACGTTTTGACGGTGGTTGCCGTCTTCTTCAGGCGATCTTTTATTTCCAAAAAATAAATTGAACATATTATACACGAGAACATTTAGTGTAAAATTGGCAAACTTAAATTTAGTTTAGTAGGTATTACAGATAAACATAAATAATACAATGAAAGACAAATATAAGGCAATGTTTAAAAGAAACCTTTTATTATATATAAAACACTTCGATTGAAGTTTAGTCGGCTTTAAATTGTCACGGATTCTGCCTAGTCACCAAAGAGCAGTAAACCGATGAAATGTTCTGGCTGTCTTGTTTACGATTCATATTGTTTTTGTTGTTAATAATATGAAGGGTTTCTAGAGTATACCGCTTGGAGACATGTTTCTCCCTTTCCAGGACATCCCCTCTGTCAAAATCTGGTTTGTGTCCACGCTCAATGGAGTGCAAGGCCAATGCTGTCTTCCCAGTGCTTTTTAAGTTAATGTCGGATTTGTGGTTGGAAATTCGTTGACGAAGAAATTGTTTCGTTGTACCGATATAGGAAGTTTTCAATTTTCTTCCGCATTGCCACGACAGTTAATTTTATTGACTACGTCTGTGCACTTATCCTTTTCCGTTATTGATTTCATGTTGGTAAAAAGAAGTGCCAGCGACCTATTGGATTTATACGCTAAACTGACGTCATTAGTACTATTTTTTACCGTCTCTTTAAAGTTTTCTGACAGTTTGGGAACATAAACTATACTTTTATAAATACCTTTCTTTTTGCCGATTATCAACAGCAGCTTTGTGTTATTGGCGAAGTATCAAGCTCCGTATGATTTCCATTGGATAGTCATTATCTAGTAGAATTTGTTTGACTTTTTTCTCATTTGCGGCGTGAAATTCCCGGTCACTCAACGCAAAGACTTTTTGAACTAGACTAAAGGCTGTATTAATAAGAATATGCTTTGCTTGATTGGATCTAAAGTTGACAAGGCTTCCAGATGCTGCGTCTTTCTGATACCAATTAAAAGAGAGTCTATCATTAACGCGATGAATCTTGACGTCTAAGAACTTTATTGCTCTGTTTTGTTTGTAAAATATTGTCGACCTCCCCCTCATTAACAACTTCAAATATATCATCTACATATTTGACGATTATCGTTGGTTTGTTATTATCGGCAAATTTATTGCCCAAAAGGTTGTCCAAAACTAAATCGGCAATCGCAGGAGAATTTGTCTGTATAAGTTATCTTTATACTGAAGGTAATTGTTTTCTTTAAGACACAAATCTAACAACTCTATGAATTTGATTTGGCTCAACTGTGTATGTTTACTAATTGTCTCCCATTTTTTCCTAATGATGGCTACGGCCAGTAGTACAGGAACATTAGTAAAAAATGATTCTGCACAACATCATAAGATACTAAAACATCAGTTTGTTATAGAACCAGATTATTTACCTTATCTTTAAATTCATAACAACTCTTAATTGAGTAGACAGAATCTCTTGTCACGCACTGTAAACTTCTCCCCAAGTATTTTTCAAGTTCATAACAAGGAACTCTCATGCTTCACTCTTTTCAACGTCATCAACCCAACGACCGATTTGCCAGATACATATCGAAAGTTCATAAAGACACTACCTACTTTCTTAAAAAACAAAAAACAATTATTATTGTGTCAGCGGATAAACGCAATACCACAGTTGCACTGAATCGCGTAGATTACGATAACAAAATGAAAGACCTATTGTCCGATAGTTCTGTATACCGCCCTACTCGGGGAACCCCTCTTTCTTTTCTGCAAATTAAAACCAATGAACTGGTGAAATGGCTACATAGAAAAAAGTTGATTTATGATAGGCAAAAGACAGTGATGACGGCATACACAGCACGAATACCTGCAATTTATGGATTACCGAAAATTCACAAACCAAACATGCCTCTTAGACTTATAACGTCATCAATGAGAGTTCCTTGTAATGAACTTGC
This sequence comes from Philhelius pedissequus, assembly GCA_910595825.1. NCBI lineage: Eukaryota > Metazoa > Arthropoda > Insecta > Diptera > Syrphidae > Philhelius > Philhelius pedissequus. The sequence goes on along the minus strand of OU343160.1, from coordinate 229,772,557 downwards.
AAAATACTTGGGGAGAATTTTACAGTGCGTGGCAAGAGATTCTTATATTTTGAAACCAAGGTTAAAAAAACATGAAAGCTCCTAAGGACACATTATTAATACTGAACATTTTAAAAATTTAGGTAGTATTCGAATCGACCATCAGCTAATGAGTGCATATAAAATGGCTGCTATTCAACATAATCGACAAGTCGATAGAAATTAGTGGTGTGTCAACCCGGTTTAATAAACCGAGTCAACCCGAGTTGTACCCATACCGAGTTAACTCGGGTTATATTTTTGCAAACCGAATTGGCGAACCGATAAAAGAATGGAACCTACAGCCGGGTAATAACGGGTCCGCCATCTAACGTTTTTTTTTCAACTGGTGCTTATTTCGTGAATGGTAATACTTAGCTTATGTCTGATTCAACAGATAATTAGTTTTATCCTTCCGCTGAACGAATATGGTTGTGTATACGCTTGAACAACGCTCGCTGAGTGGGTCTGCGATCGACTTAGAGAAGATGCCGATTTTGCCAAAAAAATCATCTTTTCAGATGAAGCTCATTTTGATCTTGGCGGGTGTGTAAACAAGCAAAATTGTCGCATTTGGGGCATAGAAAACCCGCACGCATATATTGAAAAGCCGATACACCCAAAACGAGTCACTGTTCGGTGCGGATTTTGGTCCAGTGGCCGTTACAGTCAATGGCGATCGTTATCGGGCCATGTTGAACGAATTTTTGTTCACAAAAATTGAAGAGGAGGATATTGGCAATATTTGGTCTCAACAGCATGGCGCTACGTGCCACACAGCCGAAGCTACACTCGATGTTTTGCGCCCATTTAAAAAAAAAAAAAAGTTATTTGGCGGACCCTGTATAATGAATGCAAGGGCAAACCGACTTGAACATAATAAAACTACCCTCCTTTTGTTGCGGTTTGTACCAAACACAATGTACTAACACATATACATTCGATAGTCGATTTGGTAGTAACGAAACAGGCTGCGGCTCGGTTTCAGCTATGGTTCGTTTCCGTAGTTATTTTTTTTTTTCAAACGTTAGTGTTGTTTGTTTTGTATATGCGCTAATTTTGCCGTCGTATTTATAGGTGTGTGATATCCCAGTAGGAAATTTCCACATCAATGAATATTGTTGGTGAATTCATCAAAGGATTCACCGACTATTTTCATCGATGAGTAGTATGTTATGGTTTCATAAGAAAACGGTTGCGCATTTTTTCATCAGTTAACTAAATTCAAATGAATTGAATGCTCACAATTCATTACATTTTCAGTTACAAAATCATAAACGATGATTCCACTGATGAAGAGTAATGTACAGGTCCATGAGTTCTCAAAGGATGTTTGGTTCGCTGCGGTGCGGTAGTTGTTTTGTTTTCTTTCCGAGAACAAAAAAAAATGCAAAAAAAGCCTTAAAAAAAGAGGTTTTATCTGCCATGGAAAGACTTAGGAACATTGCCTTTTCTCTACCTGCAACGAGAAATGCGCTCAGTAGTCAGTCTTCGCTGATCATGACATGAGTTTGTGGGTTTTTTTAGAGAAAGTGAAAAAACATATAAGCCAGAAATGCCAGTTTTGTTCGCGATCATTATCATCAGCAACAAAAGTTTATTTTTTGTATCAAAATGTTTTTCTTGTTTAGAAATACGCCGGGGGATAAAGTGATATATTTGCTATAAAAATGTTAACAAGTTAGTATAGTTATAGACCTTCACGGATCGCAATTTTACCGCGTTCCAAAAAATAGTCCGCATTTACATCCCTGACATTAAGGTTTGAAACAACTATTTGATCTTAAAAACAATATCAAAAGAAAATGTGCTGACTCAACTTTGAGGAGAAGTGGTGTTCGACAAGTGTTTAATGCTGAATGTACGTTTGCCGACCAAAAAAGTGCACTTCAATTGCAGTTCGGTAAAATGCAACTCATCAACATTAGAAATAGTGCATTCCCAAAATGTCCAACAGACAGCAAAGATAATATTAAAATTTTTAAAGAGACAAATGTAATTGAAAAATTTGGATATTCAAGATATGAAATTAAGTGAAATGTTTTATAAGGGGATGGTTATCGAAGACACATTTTCATACACTGTTTTCTTATCACCATCGGTTGACAAAATAGTAGAGGAAATGCATGTTTCCACTCCGAGGGAATACCCTTTAGATCGAACATTAAATATCGTCCCGGATGGTGGTTACAAGCAGCTTCTTATAATCCATTTCGCATACAATGTATGTTATTTTAAAATTAATCATAATTTTTATACCTTTTTATAAACTGTCTTTTTTTCTCTTATAATGTTTTTAGACTTATCCTTTCATTTATGTACTCATGACAAACAAATTGAACGCTCATTTATTTCAATTTATTGAATCCAACTATTTCCACTTTAAACCGAAAGAATTCACCACGGATATTGAAATTGAAATTCGAAATGGCTTCAGAAAGTTATTTCCAATTGCTTCATTTAATACCTGCTGGTTTCATTTTTCTCAAGCGTCGAGAAGAAAAGCTGGTAAAATACCAAATTTCCATCAAATCATGCGCAAAAACAAGGATGTGCAACGTATCTTTCAAAAAATGTTTGCTCCTTCCCTCATGAGTGCATCAAACATTGTCATTGATTTTGAACTTATTAAGTCTGAAGTTCATAACAAACCGTGGTCACAAAATGGAGTCAAGCTTTTTAGGAATGCATAAAATATTTTGAAAAACAACGGATGGAAAATGTATGTATGATGTGTTTTTAATATTTTTTTTTGCAGTTTATTATGTAATTAGGTTTTCGAAAAATTCAAAACACATTTGCAGCTAGACATAATGGATTTTCTAGACATAAAAAAAAAATCGTATCATATAATATCATTTTTTGAAAATTTTTAAAAATGTAATAAAATAATAGTACAAAATCGCGCGATTTTTTACGCTATTGTCACATTTTTAGAAAATTTCAAAAGATTGATATAACCGCACTTGTTCTGTATTTCACTTTTTGTGAATTTGAGGAACGAAAGTGAATTTAGATGTTCTGTATTGCACTTAAAAATGTTCTGTGTTCCACATAAAATAAAGTTTGTAAATAGCTCATTCCGAATGTGGAATTTTAGGATTCTGAATACGAAAATTCGTGTTCTACATACCGACTATGAACCGATCTTATACAAATTGTCTTGGGGTGGTGATTTCGACATTTCCAAAATTAATTCGAAGTGAATTGGAAGAAGTTGGATCCACTCGCAATGCAGAACACGTTATTTCATTTTAAATGAAATTGAAATTCGTTTCGAATTCATTTTAACTCGGAATGCAGAACATGTGTTTACATATATGATGTGAGATTTTTCAAAAAATATTTACCACATATCTGTAGTAATTATGTAGGCGCAGTGGCATCACTGATTAACCAACCAGTGCAAAATTTGTTACGCTATTATTGTTATACACATATATAATTCAATACATTACTATTGTTATACATATATATAATTCCCTTCATTACTATTGTTATACCTATACATATATAATTTCCTTAGATGTAAGTTTTCGTTACAAGTGAAGAGAAGAATAAAGAACGATTAATTCTGGAATTGACCTCCGACCCAGCAAGTTGTGTTTTACTTCACGTCCAAACTTCGTTTTCAGAACCCAAACAGTTTAAGTTTAAACAATCAATTTATAAATCGCCTAAAACCTCAGAAGTTGGATAGAAGCCCTAACGAGCTGCCAAATAATCAATTATTAATTAACAATTAAAATATAAAGTAGAGCTGTGTCGGGTTTATAAGACAATCGTGTGCGCGCCAATTCTAGTAACTTGACAACGTCCATTTAATTTTTATTCTTTTCAACGATGATGATAACGGCAACGAAAACGAGAGCAACGACAATGTTGACGAGGAGAATCTAAATTGTTACAGTGGTGGTGCGCAATCAAAGTTAATAAAGGAAAATGAACTCCTTACAAGAGATTTAAATCTAATACAAAGGGTAAAAGAATTGCTGAAAAAAAAATTTTTAAAACGACAGATGGAGACGGAGTTAAACAAAAAACAAACGATCAAAGAAAAAAGATATAAAAATGATAGACAACGAGGTGAAGCAGACGACAAAGAAGAGAGAAAATATAATACCTACAAAGATATGCTGCCCGAGTATGACGGTGGGGTAAATTTCGAAACTTATCTAGCACAACTGTGGAGCGCAGAGAAGGTACACAATATCGAAACAAAAATGCTCCGAAAACTACTAGTAAACAAACTAAAAGGAAAAGCCCAGCAATGGCTTTATTCGAAACATAATTTTGGCGCCGAAAATTTCAATGATTTACCAAGGGAAATGATAGAGATATTTGGGAACAAAGAGGGGCGTAAATGGCAGTACAACGCACAGTCGATCTCGTACTGTGGAGGTGTTAACACGTTTTCGGCTTCCCAGTTTTTTGCAAACTAAATTTCGGGTGTGAGTTTAAGTGTAACGTTAAATGAACATTTCTCAAGTGGTGCAGTAGCACAAAGGTAGAGTGGCCGACCGAGAATCCAAGGGTCGCCAGTTTGATTCCCAGCCGGGCATCAGAACTTTGCAAGCTTTTTTTCACAACCGTGAAGTGGAAAACTTTATTGGTTGGGAAAACGAGCCAAGGAGGAGGAGTTTAAGCGCCGGGGCATCGAAAGGTATCCTATGAGGCCAGCGATGGCATCAGCTGAGGGAACATCGAAAGATGTTCCACTTACAAGCAGTTATTATGCAGCAACAACATCAACAGCAATAACAACAAAGGCATCATCATCCGATGCTAATCAGAAGCGCAGAAAGAGAATCAAGTGCGCAACAAATTTGATAAGGAGGAGATCCACGGCCACCGCAGCAAAGTTGCCAGCTGGGGTTAAGACGTCGGATATAGACGAGACGTCAGAGGCAGCACGACAAACCCAGTTAGACACTTCACCCGAAGAGGGTATTGAACATATGTCTGAGGAAGGAGAAGGGCACTTCACGACGGGCGATAGTACTGCCTTCGTGAACCTCTCCACATCAGAGGCGTCACCTGAGGAGGACGACAACGAGGAACAGAGAATGGTCGCTCAAATTGAAGCAATGGAGGCACAAATCCAAAGTTTGAGAAGCCAACAAGATCTTATAGTTCTCGCCGTTAAGGCCAAGCTTGAAGCGCGCCGAGCAAAAGAACTGAAAGAAGTCGAGAAGAACAACAACAACAGCAAAAAGAACAATTACAAAAACAACAGCCATAGCAACAACGGCAAAAACAACAGCAACAGCAGCAGACACAATCCCATAAACAACCGCAACAAAAACAGCAGCAGCAGAATCAAAAGCAGCAGAATCAACAACAGAAAGTCAGTCTCAGCAGCAGCAGCCACAGCCGTCGATTACGAAAAAAGAAAAGGTGCCACCCATAAATACTTATAAAATGGAGTTAGAGGATAACATAAATCTGTGTAAGTTGGCCATAGGTCAAAACTTTACTATTAAAAGACTAAATAATGATAAACATGCTATCCATTGCTTCACACTGGAACAGCACAAAAAAATTAAAGCGTTGCTAAAAGAATCCATTACTGAATTCTTTAGTTTCACCCCCAAGACCGAAAAGTTTCAAACGGTCATTTTGAAGGGCATAGATTCCTGAACGGAACCACAGGTGCTCTTAAGTGAACTCCGCCAAAAAGCGAATGACGATCTCGACTTTATCGGAGTCAAGCCGTTTGCTACAGTTAGAGCTAGGTGGGAGAAGCGGAGTTTTCCCTAGTTCCTTGTTCAACTCTCACCCAGCAGCAAACTGGATAGTTTGATGAGTATCTCCGTCCTTAACTACCAGGTTGTAACTTGGGACAGATTTAAAAGGCGCGGCGACATGCTTCAATGCATGCGCTGCCAAAGGTTAGGCCACGCCGCATCAAACTGCGAATTGCATTCACGCTGCGTTAAGTGTGGAGAGAACCACAATGCAGATGAATGCAGGTTAGGAAGGGAACGAAGATAGGACCCAGCTTAAATGTGTACTCTGCCGAGGCGACGGCTAATTATCGGGGATGCCCGACGTTTCAGCTTATAAAGAACAATAAAGCAGCAAAGCAAACAGTGATAGAAAAGCGTCCAACAGTGCGCCCTCCTACAACAACGCCCGTTAACCCCAAATTTCTTACGCCCGAATGGTGTCAGGAAGGTGAAGCACGGTACAGCCTACACCAAATATCGCCCAACAGGCCCCCGTGCCTAAGGCGCCGTCGGCACAGGCGGATATTATGGGCATTCTGCTGGCCATCCAGAGCCAGTTGACTGGCCTCCAAAACCAGATCAGCGAGCTGGTCACTAGGGTGGATTATCTCTATTCTGTTTTGCCGAGCTTAACGCAACTTAGAGGTTAAGCGCGCGCTGCCGGAGAGGCCCTTTAAGATCCTAGCTGTGAATGTAAATTCACTGATTAGGACCGAACGAATTTATTCGAATTGCTTAAAGACATAAGTCCAGATGTGTTTATAGCTAGCGAAACTAAGCTTAACCAGAAACATAAATTGACAAACAACAATTACAATATCGGAGGAAGAGACCGACCCAACTCCACTCAAGGAGGAGGCGTCGCAATTTTTATACGTAAAGGCATTAATCATAAGGTAATATATAATAGTGATATGCGAAAATTTGGGACGTTAGAGGCATGCATCATATGCATGTATGTGATCGCTGGCTACGCACCGGAAAGACCTCAGCCCACCCAGTTTATAACAGAGCTTGAAAAGCTTTTTGAATGCTTAAAACTGAGCTCGGAAGCAAACTTTTACCTGTTAGCCGGTGATTTAAACGCCAAGCAAATAGATTAGGGAAATCAAATACAAAATCCTCGAGGAAACCATTTGTATAATTGGATGGGTCGATACAACCTTGAGTACCGCCTCGATCTTCTAGCCACAGAGAGGCCATCGTTTCCAAGAAGCGGTGCCCATCTGGATCTATTGCTGAAAGCCGCAAGACTAACAATTACTGACACTGTGGGTCAACGACCAAGAAATTGTTTACGAACGATCGAGTACGACAGTGACCACTGCGGATTCGCCGCCGTTATACAACTTCCGAACGAGCTTATGGAGTTGGATGAGGATGTGCCTGTGCATACTTACAATTACAGTAAGGTGCGCTGGCCATGCTTCTCCAATGCCTTATTGAGTGATTTACGTTCAAATGGTATATCCCCACCAAATGACAGGAACCTAACAATTACTGAAATCGACATATACTTAAAACAAATTCACGAAACGATTCTATGAGAATGAACAGAACAATACTGAAATGCAAAGAACGTAACTGACATGTACCGTAACGCGACAATTGACGCACTTCACAGGCAAAAAATTAGACTACTGACAAGACTAAAACGCTTGTACAGGCGGTTTACTGATACACGAGATCTGGAGATTAGGACACTGAAGTCGTCCATCAAAAACATCAATTAATTGATCAAAGAAAATTATAGGTTGGCTATTAATATGTTCTGGGATAACAAAATTCGTGCCGTTAACTCTAGCGACCCAAGTATGTTCCCAAAAATTAATAAGATTTTTAGAAGAAAAGAACAAAACGATCTTCCGTGTCTTAAGCTCCAGAGGACGACAGAGAACAGAGACGTACTTCTGACAGCAGGCATAGACCCAGAGGATGCCGTATTGGACCTCTATATAATCGAAGATCTGCAGAGAAGAGTGGAGGCTGTGAGGGCTGCTTTCCAGCAAGTGTACAAAGTGAACGCTAGCATTCGCCCGAATCATGACCTGGAGAACAGAGCTCTGCTTCATCACTTATGGCTCCGGAACGATATAACCGAATGGCGATCTGAGAACCTTGGTTTTACCGGGTTTAATGATGAAGATTTGGCAAACGCCATAATCCCCGGCCGAAATGGATCCAGTCCCCTGTTAATTTCGAGGAATGAGCTCCAGATCATCTTCGATTCATTAAAGAAAAAGAATTCAGCAGGATTCGATGGTATATCCAACGTTGTACTACGGCAAATGAAGCAGTTGGCATTTATACCACACTGTTTAACAACGCGCTGAATAATGCATTAGGGTAACCGCTCCCTATTCTATTCAGCATTTACACCAGCGATCTGATATGTAGTCTAACTCAGGCAATTGCGTACGCCGACGATCTTATTGCGTACAGAACAGCTAATACATTTGAGGTCATCAAAATTCTTCTGCAGAGTGACTTCGACAAGATTCAGCGATATTGTGATGACTGGAAGTTGAAAATCAACTTCCAGAAATCAGAAACTATTTTGCTTAGGACTCCGTTGTCTAGCGCCTCAAGGGATACGAGAAAGAACTGGCGCAAGCTGGTGATCGTAGGGCCACATGGACAGTAAAAATGTAGTAAAGTACCTTGGCATCTGGTTGGATCAGTACCTGTATTTCGACAGACATATAGGTGCTGCCATGGCCAGGGCTAGGGAGCCCTTGCCTTGACAAAACGACTGTTTTATAGCAGCCGTCTTGACAGCAGGGTGAAGGTGATTTGTAACATGGCCCTCATCAGGCCGATGATTGCCTACGGATGGCCGGTATAGTTCAACGTTGCTCCATCTCAAATGGAAAAGATTCGGGTGTTTGAGATGCAATGTCTTAGACGTTGCTTTGGATTACACAGAACACCAGAGTCGGAGTACATACGATATTATTCCAACCAGGTTCTATACAACGGAGCCAAAATAAAGAGAATAGATAATTTTTTGATTAAGCTGATTCGGGGTCACACTGCAAGAGCGATGTCCTCAACCATCAGCTTAATTTTTGAGGCTTACTACCCCAACAATGAATATTTTGAGAGTGTTAAGTGGCTACATCCCTCCCGAGGCATTCCTCTTTTTAGACAGTCGAGGGCTGATACAGGATGGAATGGCGGTTCCGCTCATCTACCACGTCAGCCGGAAAAGTGTAGATAGGCGACTCCTGTATGGTCGAGACGTCATCGCTCAAGTTGGAGAAGAGCGTCTTTAGTTCAGTAGGACTGTGTCCGATCGGTACCGAAGGGATAGGGCGAAACAAGAGAACCGGTTCTGGTGGCTCTCTGAACAGCATAATGATACATAAAGTCGATTAGGATGGTATGTCTTGGCCGACTTACGTAGATCTAGGTAAATTAGGTATAAGGAACAGTCGGGGTGCCACAAAAAAAAATTAAAAATATGTATGTTTGCGGGGGCATTTGTGCATGCAGCTGGGTGCCTGTGTATGTATGTACATACGAATATGTATGTACGTATGTACTTGGCTTTGTGGGTTGCATGTCTCTCTGTGTCGGCATGCGTATACAAAATATACAAAAAAAAATATAAAAATAACCGAAAAAAGCTGCTGTGGCTGTTCTAGTTTTTAAGTAGATGTAAGTAGTTTTAAGTATTTCTAGTTAGTATAAGTAAGTTGTATCTAGATTTAATTATTTTTAGTTTAGGTTTAGGTAGTCTATAAGTACAAATTAAGTAAAAAGCACATGTTACTAAGTTTTTTGTTAAAAAAGTTCTCTTGGTCATAAAAATAAAATAATTAGAATTAATTAAAATAGTTTTTAGGTCGAAAGGCATTATTATTAAGAGATATAGTTTAGTTTAGAGCGCCCGTAAAGGGCCAGTAAATTAGTTGTAAGTTATTGATAATTAGGCTAGTTTTAAACATTTTTTTCTAGCTTTAAAATAGTTATAAGTTAAGATTAAATAAAAATGAATAATAAAAAAAATAATATAAAAATAAATAATGTGGTGTTATCAAATGGAATGGGCATCGAGGAGGACGAGTTTATTGAATACGTGGTAGAAGGCATCAGCGACACAAATTTAAGGTTATATGTACTTGTCAATAATTTTAAAGACCGGTCGCATTTACTTCATACACTGGGTAAGGTGGAACAACCGAAACCAAACAACGTACGGTCAGCGTCAATGACAACGATGAGTCAACAAAAAAAAGAAGGTCCAAGGTGTTTCAACTATAACTGCGGAAAGACAAAACGGCAATGCGAAGAATATTACGGCTGTTCAATGGAACACCGATTGTCGGCGTATCCGAAGAAGAAATATACGGTTCAACTGGTGGAAAAAGAAAACGAAGATTATGTTAATTATTTGTATTTGACATTAAACGTAGACAATAAATCACAAAATTTCCTGCTAGAATGCATCATAGACAAGATTAGCCCCATAAATTTTATAAAGCAGTCGTGCATTCCCGAAGGGGTGAAGTTAATTTTGAACAAAAATAATGTATGTTATTTTGGTATAAATAAAAGTAAACTCTTAATTGTTGGAAAGTTGTGGTGTTTTGTTAAATGGGAAAATTAAGTAATTCCAGCGGAAATGTTTGTAGTTGACAATAAATCGACTTCCTATGAGGTAGTTCTGGGGAGAAATTTTCTGAAAGCTGGTAATTTTAGGTTGGTTTCAAATTTTAATGAAAAAGATAAAAACGATAAGTATAAAGATAGAGAATGTTATACAAATTTTATTAATGATAATACTGAAACAAAATATAGTTAATACGATAGCGATCTTAATGTAAATAAAAACAACGATGAGCCAAAAGTAGTCAAAATTGTGAAAAAAATGTAAAAAGTATTAACAAATCAATTTATAGCCATAACGTAAGCGAATTTGTATATAACAAAAGTAATTTGCCAACAAATAATGTAATTGGTGATAAAGAGGAAAATAAAAGTTTTGAAAAATCTTTATTAATCATCGATTGTGATGAAAGCGCATGTGAGGAAGAAACTTTAAAAATCGGACTAAGTACAGATTATGCAACAGAAAAACATCTACGTAATATTTACAAAAATTGTTATTTGGTGCCTCGACGTCCAATAGAACCGCTAGTAAGAACAGAAATTAATTTGAATTTGACTTCTGCTAAACCTTTTATGGTCCGCCTCGTAGGTTGTCATATACAGAGAAGTCGGAATTAAACAAATTGCTGGACGAATATTTGGAAAAAGGTTTTATTAGAACAAGTGAACAGTGCTGGTGAAGAAAATAACCGGAGATCTTAGGATGTGCATAGATTATAGAGTTCTAACCAATTTAACAACAAAAGATAGCTTCCCTATTCCATTGATAGACGATTTGTTAGATCGCCTGGCTGACAAACAAGTATTTACAAAACTTTACAATGGTTTAAAAAACGGATTTTTTCATGTGTATATGCATGAAGAATCCGTTAAATACACGTCATTCGTCACACCTCTAGGACAATACGGATTTCTGAGAATGCCTTTCGGGCTGAGAAATGCCCCATCAGTTTTTCAAAGACACGTTAATAAAATTTTTGCAGACATGATAAGAAAAGACGATGTTATAATATATATCGATGATATCATGATAGCGACGAGGGATCTGGGCGAACATTTCGAGATTTTAAAAGAGGTTTTCAGAAGGCTAACTATAAATAAGTTAGAGCTTAGATTAGATAAGTGCGAGTTTCTTCAAACAAAAATAAAATATATGGGTTATACTATCACTGGTGAAGGCATACAAGCCGACACGATAAGGGATTAGAGTCAATACAAAAATTTTCGTTACCACAAAATGCACACTCAGTTCAAAGAATTTTAGGCCTATGTTCAAATTTTCGTAGGTTCGTGAAGAATTTTTCAATTTTAGCCAAACCGCTTTACGATCTTACAAGGAAAAACAAATTATTTAATTTCGGGGCAGAAGAGTTAGAAGCATTTGAAACACTCAAGCAAAAGTTGACAGAATCTCCAATTTTAGCACTATATGATCCCAGAGACTATACAGAACTACACTGTAGTTCTGTATAGTCTCTGCAAGTGCGATATGTTTGGGTGCTATACTTTTACAAAAAAAGGGGATGCAAAATTACACCCAATATTTAATTTTTCCAAAAGAACAACAGACGACGAAGCGAAATACTGCACTTGAAAGGTTTAGAGTATATTTGCAAGGTAAGCATTTCAAAATAGTAACGGATGGCAACTCACTAACGTTGATAGTTAATAAAAGGAACTTAATCCTAGAAAAGCAAGATGGGCACTAGAGTTTCAAATTCACGATTAAACTTGAGCATAGAGCTGGTGCACGTATGCAACACTTGGATGCGTTAAGCGGTTCAATGAATATCCTAGTTTTGGAAACCAATACTTTTGATGGAAACCTAGTCCTATCACAAGGTAAAGATAACACTTTGTTAAAACTTAAAGATTTGTTACTACTATCAGACCATCGGCTGTACAAAATGCGAAATGGTGTTATTTACAGAAACACTCATATACAAAATAGTTTAAAGTGTATGGTTTATTCTCCCAAACATGGTTTTTTAAACAATATACCTAAATGTGATGTCCCGTTCGAAGTGATACACATAGACCATTATGGACCGGTGGACCATTCCCAGAAGTTGAAAAAACATATCTTAGTTGTCGTCGATGCTTTCACAAAATTCATTAGGCTGCATTCCACTAAAACGACTAACACAAAGGAGGTAATAAAAGCGTTGGCAGATTATTTTCGATCGTACAGCATCCAAAATGTATAGTTTCAGATATATAGGCAGTGTTTTAACATCTGCTGAATTTAAAGATTTCCTATTAGAAAATAACGTAAAACACATACAAATTGCGACAGGATCACCACAGGCCAACGGTCAAGTTGAAAGAGTCAACAGAAGTATAGATCCAATGATATCCAAGTAAGTCAAACCAGAGGAAGGGGGTTATTGGGATAATGTTGTAGAGACTGTCGAGTTCACTTTGAACAACAGCGTAAGACGAATGATAGGAAAACATCCGAGTGTTATGCTGTTCAGAATAAATCAAAAAGGGAAAGCGGTAGACGAATTTAGGGACAATTTAGTAGAAGTTCAACGTAAGTTAGTTAAAAAGGATCACAAACAGATAAGACAAGAAGCAATCTTAAAACAAGAACAGGAGATTACGTGTTAGTCAAAAATTTTGATTCAGATCCTGGTGCACCCAAAAAACTATTACCAATGTTTAAGGGACCTTATCAAATAACACAGGTACTACGAAACGATAGGTATGTAACAAAAGATGTGGACAATTTTCAACAAACACGCTTACCATATCAAGGTCAATAATATGAAACAATGGTTTGCAAGTCGAGGTACCAAATATAAAAACGTTCAATAGATGTAAAAGATCAGGTGATCTTAAATGGTCAGAATGGCCGAACTGTAGTAATTATGTAGCGCCAGTGGCAACACTGATCAACCAACCAGTGCAATATTCGTTATGCTATTATTGTTATACACATATATAATTCCCTTCATTACTATTGTTATACATATATATTGTTCGCAGCAGCACAAAAATTCCTAATCTCAAACTTATATAAATGCTCTTAAATTCTATTTATCGACACTCACACATTCACTTAAATATCTATATATATAAAAAGAAGTTACATTTCCTTGGTAATCTTATAACTCAAGAACCGCCAAACCGATTGACACAAACAGTTTGTTCCTACATATGAGGAGGTAGCATATGTGAAGTTTTTTTGGAATCGGTGCAGCAGTTCCTGCGTTATGACATTTTATGTGAGTAATGCTTTCCTCTCATACGAAATGCCTGTATGGGAAAAACAACAACAAATACACAGCCGCTGATGAGCGTTTCTGTTGTACTGTATGACTGTATATATGTACACAGTTGTCAAATGTAATTGTAAGTGCATTATGTTAATATTAATTTGCTGTCATTGGAATTCAGTTGACAGTTCTCTTATATGCTTTGAGTTCTTTTATATCGTGCTCTCATTGCGAACAGACATACTTTTGGTGAGTGTTAACTATGTGTTTCTTTTTTAATACACTGTACCAAAATCCAGTCGATAAATCGTAGAGTGTAGTATTTATCGAAATATTTTCAATTGTATTTTTATGTTTCATTTTTATATATATAAAAGCGTTGCTTCATTTTCACAAGTTCAATTGAATTGCATTTGCCGGTGAGTGTTTGTTTTTATTTGCACAATTGAGGTTATGTCCAGTGTGTGTATGTGAATTTATATTTCCACGCACACACATTCATATGTATATATTTTTCTTGAAATAATTCAATTAGTAATACACTGTACTGAAAGAATCCCACTTTCAAGACGAGCAAACATTGGCAGACGTTCACGTCAATCAAATGCTACAGCGTTAAATCGAAGATCACAAAGTGAAGAAGATCGTGTTCGACGAAATGAAATGGAAACACAACGACACAGGCGAAGAACTCACTTGGTTAATATTGAAGTATCCAGAAACCGTCGTGGGCGCACGTCCGTTTATGATATACGTCAAATGGAACGCGCCGCTTTCAATTACGATGCCACAATTGATTACAGCACGCATGCGTACTTTGGCCAGATGAATATAGAATGTATACATTGCAAAGCATTTAAATTCAGAAACGAAACGCCTGGCATGTGCTGTGCTGGTGGGAAAGTCAAATTGCCCGTGCTAGAACTTCTGCCAGAACCCTTGCATTCATTGGTTTTTGGCAATTCACCAACGTCGAAAAATTTCCTCTTAAATATTGAAAAATACAATTCATTCTTTCAAATGACATCTTTTGGGACTACAAATATTATAAGAAATGGATTTATGCCGACGTTTAAAGTAATTTCTTCGTATGGAATAAGCAATATCATATTTAATTCATGTGCCGTCCCTGTGTTCCATGTTTTTTTCAAATTCAAATCCGTCGTCTATATATATATCTCGAACGTTACAGATTCAAGGTCAAATATACCATAGAGCTGGGTCTTTGCTACCATTCCTAGATGGCGATTATCAATTTTTGCAAATATATTTTATTGGTGATGAGAATCGTGAATTAAATCAGCGCTTTGCAATTTCGACGCATACGAGAAGATCATTCGTGAATGAATTACAAACATTTTTCCATCAACACAATGAATTGGTGAAATTGTTTAAAGTGGCACTCGACCGGATGCCCACCGATGGCCTCAAAATCATAATAAAAGCCTATAAGACACCGATTGGGGAGCACGCCACACGATTCAATGTACCAACGATTGATGAAGTAGCCATTATTGTGGTTGGTGAACAGTTTCGGCCACGAGATATTGTTTTGTATAGTAGAAATGACTAATTACAATGTATTTCAAAACTCCATCGCTGTTATGATGCATTGCAATACCCCATTTTGTTTTGGAGAGGGGACGATGGCTATCATATCAACATACCAATGATAAATCCAACAACTGGTACGTACACATTTGATTTTCGTTTAAATGTGATTTTTAAATCATTATCATTCGCTAATTAATTTTTGTATTGCAGGTCAAGAATCAACAAAAAAAGTCAGTGCGATGAATTTTTATTCGTATCGATTGATGATTCGCCCTCGAAGAACTAATTTTATTTTGCGATGCAATCAACTTTCGCATCAATATATCGTCGATATGTACACCAAAATTGAAAGTGAGCGATTGAATTTCATCCGTCAAAATCAAACCCGATTAAGATCAGAGGAATACATACATTTGCGTGACGCAATGATCAATGATGCAAATGTGAATGATATCGGCCGTTTAGCAATTTTACCATCATCATATGTTGGTAGCCCACGTCATATGCAGGAATATACGCAAGATGCGATGACATATGTACGAAATTATGGCCGACCGGATCTATTCATCACATTCACATGCAATCCGAAGTGGGTCGATGTGTCTGAATGTTTATTTGATGGTCAGGTGCCAAAAGATCGGCATGACATAACGACTCGTGTGTTCCAATAAAAATTGAAAAAATTAATGGATCTGATTCTCAAACTCCGTGTATTTGGGGAAGTGCGGTGCTTTATGTATACCATAGAGTGACAAAAAAGGGGCTTACCTCACGCACATATTTTGTTTTGGTTCGTACACAAAATAACACCTGATATGATTGATACCGTCATATCGGCCGAAATTCCAGATCAAACCATCGACCCAGGATTATTCGAAGTTGTCACGAAAAATATGATTCACGGTCCTTTGGTGATATTAATCGAAATTCACATTTTATGATTGATGGCAAATGTTCGAAACGTTTTCCAAAGTAATTGATTGCTGAAAAAATTACAGGAAATGATGGATATCCACAGAATCGTAGACGATCAACTGAAGATAACGGCAAATTAACTGTAATTAAACTTCAAAATCAAGACGTTAAAATCGATAACCGGTGGATAGTTCCGTACTCACCGATACTGTCAAAAATGTTCAACGCTCACATTAATGTAGAATATTGCAATTCTGTAAAATCAATCAAATATATTTGCAAGTATGTGACTAAAGGCAGCTATATGGCTGTTTTTGGAGTGGCTTCTGAAAATAATCATGATGAAATTATGCAGTCCTAAATGGGGCGCTATATAAGTACGAATGAAGCTGTATGGCTTATTCTATCGTTTCAAGTTCATGACAGACATCCGGTTGTTTTACATTTGGCAGTTCATCTTGAAAACGGCCAACGTGCTTACTTCACTGCTGCAAATGCCGAACAAAGAGCAGTAGAGCCACCAGTAACTACACAGACAGCTTATTTCCAGTTATGTGAAACGGATGATTTTGCCAGGACTTTGCTATATTCGGAAGTGCCTCACTATTTCACATGGAATGTATCAACAAAAAATTTCAGCGTCGCAAACAAGGCACATCTGTTGATAGTTATCCAGGTATTTTTCGAACAGATGCTTTGGGTGGCATTTATACAGTTAGTCCAGCTAATGTTGAATGTTTTTACTTGCGACTTTTGTTGGTGAATGTACATGGACCTCAATCATTCCAACATTTACGAACTGTCAATGGTCAATTGTGCTCCACATACCGTGAGGCATGTCCACACTTGCATTTGCTGGAAGATGATACGCATTGGGATGCTACGCTTCGTGATGCATCAATTGCATCTCCACCAAATCAAATTCGTATGTTATTTGCGATTATAATATCAACATGTTTTCCATCAAATCCACTGGAATTGTGGAATAAATACAAAGATTTCATGGCTGAAGACATTTTGATTCGACTTCGACATCGTTCCAATGATCCTGCATTGCTGCTGACATTGGAAATGTATAATGAAGCCTTGATAATGATCGAAGATTTGTGCCTTACGATTGCAAATAAAGCATTAGTGCAATTAGGATTAATTCTACCAAATCGTCCAATGCATGATTTATTTGAACGAGAATTGCAACGCGAACAGCAATTCGATCGTGATGAATTGCGTGCATTCGTACAAACGTATACTCCACAATTAAATGATCAACAAAAACATGCATATGAGAAAGTGATGCAAGCTTTCAATGATAACACTGGTGGATTGTATTTTTTGGATGCACCTGGCGGCACTGGAAAAACATTTTTGATTTCATTGATACTGGCAACAATTCGGTCGGAACAAAAAATCGCATTGGGCCTTGCTTCTTCCGGTATTGCAGCTACATTAATTGGTGGCGGTCGCACAGCACATTCCGCCTTGAAATTGCCATTGAACATGCAAGCAATTGAAAAACCAACATGCAATATTTCAAGGAGTTCTGGAATGGCTAAAGTCTTGCAACAAACATCCATTATTTTATGGGACGAGTGTCCAATGGCCCATAAAAAATCTTTGAAAGCCTTAAATCGAACATTAAAGACTTAAGATGGAGTTCACAGCTGTTTGGCGGTGCATTAATATTGTTATCTGGTGATTTC
This sequence comes from Philhelius pedissequus, assembly GCA_910595825.1. Lineage (NCBI taxonomy): Eukaryota > Metazoa > Arthropoda > Insecta > Diptera > Syrphidae > Philhelius > Philhelius pedissequus. The sequence continues at coordinate 229,754,806 of OU343160.1, read as the reverse complement.
CGTCAAACGTTGCCTGTTGTTCCTGCTGATGAAATTAATGCAAGTTTGAAAAGTTCATTTTTGTGGGCACACGTACAAAGGCTTTCGTTGACGACCAATATGTGTGTGCGTCTTCAAAATGTTTCATCAGCACTTGAGTTTTCAAAGCAATTGCTGAAGATTGACGATGGAAAGATTGCAAGTGATCAAAATGGGCTTATCACGTTACCGAATAATTTTTGCATAATTGTATCATCAAAACAAGAAATCATTGATCGAGTTTTTCCAAATATTGTACAAAATTACAATAACTATGATTGGTTACGAGAACGTGCAATTTTAGCACCAAAAAATATCACTGTCAATGAAATCAATTTTCATATCCAGGAAAAATTGCCAGGTGATTCGGAAACGTATAAATCTATTGATACTGCTATGAATGATGAAGACGCAGTCAATTATCCGGTCCAATTTTTAAATTCTTTGGAACCAGCAGGCATGCCACCGCATTATTTGAATTTGAAAGTTGGTTCATCGATTATACTTCTCCGAAATCTTAATGCACCAAAACTTTGTAATGGGACGAGATTTTCAGTGAAGAAATTGATGCCACATTTAATTCAAGCAACAATTCTCTCTGGCAAAGCAAAAGGTGAAATTGTACTAATACCGCGCATCGCATTAATACCAATGGACATGCCATTTGAATTCACACGTCTTCAATTTCCCGTGCGTTTATCCTTTGCATTAATAAAGCTCAAGGACAAACTCTTCAAGTGCGTGGTGTGAATTTGGAGGAGCCGTGCTTTTCACATGGGCAATTATACGTAACATGTTCCAGAGTGGGAGCCCCAAAAAAATTATTTATACATACACCACACAATCAAACAAAAAATGTTGTATACACTATTGTATTGAATTGATGTACAACCTTAGCATTATAAATAAAATCCTTTTAAAGCATTGCCATTGAGTTGATTATACAAAATACATTTTTTTTCTTGGGCGTAGCAACGCGCGCCGGGTCCCGCTAGTTCTTATATATATAAAAAGAAGTTACATTGCCTTGGTAATCTTATAACTCAAGAACCGCCGAACCGATTGACACAAACAATTACTGTTTGTTCCTACATATGAGGAGGTAGTATGTGTGAAGTTTGTTTGGATTCGATGCAGCCGTTCCTGAGTTATGACATTTTATGTGAGTAATGCTTTCCTCTCATACGAAATGCCTGTATGGGAAAACAACAACAAATACACAGCCGCTGATGAGCGTTTCTGTTGTACTGTATGACTGTATATGTGTACACAGTTGTCAAATGTAGTTGTAAGTGCATTATGTTAATATTAATTAGCTGTTATTGGAATTCAGTTGACAGTTCTCTTATGTGCTTTGAGTTCTTTTATATCGTGCTCTCATTGCGAACAGACATACTTTTGGTGAGTGTTAACCATGTGTTTCTTTTTTAATACACTGTACCAAAATCCAGTCGATAAATCGTAGAGTGTAGTATTTATCGATTGAAATATTTTCAATTGTATTTTTAATGTTTCATTTTTATATATATAAAAGCGTTGCTTCATTTTCACAAGTTCAATTGGATTGCATTTGCCGGTGGTGTTTTGTTTTTATTTGCACAATTGAGGTTATGTCCAGTGTGTGTATGTGAATTCATATTTCCACGCACACACATTCATATGTATATATTTTTCTTGAAATAATTCAATTAGTAATACACTGTACTGAAAGAATGCCACGTTCAAGGCGAGCAAACATTGGCAGACGTTCACGTCAATCAAATGCTACAGCGTTAAATCGAAGATCACAAAGTGAAGAAGATCGTATTCGACGAAATGAAATGGAAACACAACGACACAGATGGAGAACTCACTTGGTTAATAGTGAGGTACCCAGAAACCGTCGTGGGCGTACGTCCGTTTATGATATACGTCAAATGGAACGCGCGGCTTTCAATTACGATGCCACCATTGATTACAGCACGCATGCGTACATTGGCCAGATGAATATAGAATGTATACATTGCAATGCATTTAAATTCAGAAACGAAACGCCTGGCATGTGCTGTGCTGGTGGGAAAGTCAAATTGCCCGTGCTAGAACTTCCGCCAGAACCTTTGCAATCATTGGTTTTTGGCAATTCACCAACGTCGAAGCATTTCCTCTTAAATATTCAAAAATACAATTCATGCTTTCAAATGACATCTTTTGGAGCTAAAAATATTATAAGAAATGGATTTATGCCGAAGTTTAAGGTAATTTCTTCGTATGGAATAAGCAATATCATATTTAATTCATGTGCCGTCCCTGTGTTCCATGTTTTTACAAATTCAAATCCGACCTATATGTATATATCTCGAACGTTACAGATTCAAGGTCAAATATACCATAGAGCTGGGTCTTTGCTACCATTCCCAAATGGCGATCATCAATTTTTGCAAATATATTTTATTGGTGATGAGAATCGTGAATTAAATCAGCGCTGTGCAATCTCGACGCATACGAGAAGATCAATCGTAAATGAATTGCAAACATTTTTCCATCAACACAATGAATTGGTGAAATTGTTTAAAGTGGCACTCGACCGGATGCCCACCGATGGCCACAAAATCATAATAAAAGCCGATAAAACACCAATTGGGGAGCACGCCAGACGATTCAATGTACCAACGATTGATGAAGTAGCCATTATTGTGGTTGGTGAACAGTTTCGGCCACGAGATATTGTTTTGTATCGTAGAAACGACTAATTACAATGTATTTCAGAACTCCATCGCTGTTATGATGCATTGCAATACCCCATTTTGTTTTGGAGAGGGGACGATGGCTATCATATCAACATACCAATGATAAATCCAATAACTGGTACGTACACATTTGATTTTCGTTTAAATGTGATTTTTAAATCATTATCATTCGCTAATTAATTTTTGCATTGCAGGTCAAGAATCAACAAAAAAAGTCAGTGCGATGAGTTTTTATTCGTATCGATTGATGATTCGCCCTCAAGAAACCAATTTTATTTTGCGATGCAATCAACTTTCGCATCAATATAACGTCGATATGTAAAGTGAGCGATTGAATTTCATCTGTCACAATCAAGCCCGATTAAGATTAGAGGAATACATACATTTGCGTGACGCAATGATCAATGATGCAAATGTGAATGATATCGGCCGTTCAACAATTTTACCATCATCATATGTTGGTAGCCCACGTCATATGCATGAATATACGCAAGATGCGATGACATATGTACGAAGTTATGGCCGACCGGATCTATTCATCACATTCACATGCAATTAGAAGTGGGATTGTTTATTTGATGGTCAGGTGCCAAAAGATCGGCACGACATAACGGCCAGTGTATTCCAACAATAATTGAAAAAAATTAATGGATCTGATTCTCAAATTCCGTGTATTTGAAGAAGTGCGGTGCTTTATGTATACCATAGAGTGGCAAAAAAGGGGCTTACCTCACGCACATATTTTGATTTGGTTCCTACACAAAATAACACCTGATATGATTGATACCGTCATATCGGCCGAAATTCCAGATCAAACCATCGACCCAGGATTATTCGAAGTTGTCACGAAAAATATGATTCACGGTCCCTGTGGTGATATTAATCGCAATTCACCTTGTATGATTGATGGCAAATGTTCGAAACGTTTTCCAAAGTAATTGATTGCTGAAAAAATTACAGGAGATGATGGATATCCACAGTATCGTAGACGATCAACTGAATACAATGCAAATTAACTGTAATTAAACTTCAAAATCAAGACGTTGAAGTCGGTAAACCGTGGATAGTTGCGTACTCACCGATACTGTCAAAAATGTTCAACGCTCACATTAATGTAGAATATTGCAATTCTGTAAGATCAATCAAATATATTTGCAAGTATGTGACTAAAGGCAGCGATATTGCTGTTTTTGGAGTGGCTCCTGAAAATAATCATGACGAAATTTTGCAGTACCAAATGGGGCGCTATATTAGTACGAATGAAGCTGTATGGCGTATTCTATCGTTTCCAGTTCATGACAGAAATCCGGTTGTTGTACATTTGGCAGTTCATCTTGAAAATGGCCAACGTGTTTACTTCACTGCTGCAAATGCCGAACAAAGAGCAGTAGAGCCACCAGTAACTACACAGACAGCTTATTTCCAGTTATGTGAAACGGATGATTTTGCCAGGACTTTGCTATATTCGGAAGTGCCTCACTATTTCACATGGAATCCATCAACAAAAAAATTTCAGCGTCGCAAACAAGGCACATCTGTTGATGGTTATCCAGATATTTTTCGAACAGATGCTTTGGGACGCATTTATACACTTAGTTCAGCTAATGTTGAATGTTTTTACTTGCGACTTTTGTTGGTGAACGTACATGTACCTCAATCTTTCCAACATTTACGAACTGTTAATGGTCAATCGTGCGCCACATACCGTGAAGCATGTAAACACTTGCATTTGCTAGAAGATGATACGCATTGGGATGCTACGATTCGTGATGCATCAATTGCATCTCCACCAAATCAAATTCGTATGTTATGTGCGATCATAATATCAACATGTTTTCCATCAAATCCAATGGAACTGTAGAATAAATACAAAGATTTCATGGCTGAAGACATTTTGATTCGACTTCGACATCGTTCCAATGATCCTGCATTGCTGCTGACATTGGAAATTTATAATGAAGCCTTGATAATGATCGAAGATTTGTGCCTTACGATTGCAAATAAAGCATTACTGCAATTAGAATTGACTCCACCAAATCGTCCAATGCATGATTTATTTGAACGAGAATTGCAACGCGAACAGCAATTCGATCGTGATGAATTGCGTGCATTCGTACAAACGTATACTCCACAATTAAATGATCAACAAAAACATGCATATGACAAAGTGATGGAAGCTGTCAATGATAACACTGGTGGATTGTATTTTTTGGATGCACCTGGCGGCACTGGAAAAACATTTTTGATTTCATTGATACTGGCAACAATTTGGTCATAACAAAAAATCGCATTGGCCCTTGCTTCTTCCGGTATTTCAGCTACATTAATTGATGGTGGCCGCACAGCATATTCTGGCTTGAAATTGCTATTGAACATGCAAGCAATTGAAACACCAACATGCAATATTTCAAGGAGTTCTGGAATGGCTAAAGTCTTGCCACAAACATCCATTATTTTTTGGGACGAGTGTCCAATGGCCGATAAAAAATCTTTGGAAGCCTTAAATCGAAAATTACAAGATTTAAGACGTAGTTCACAGCTGTTTGGCGGTGCATTAGTATTGTTATCTGGTGATTTCCGTCAAACGTTGCCTGTTGTTCCGAGATCAACACCTGCTGATGAAATTAATCCATGTTTGAAAAGTTCATTTTTGTGGGCACATGTACAAAGGCTTTCGTTGACGACCAATATGCGTGTGCGTCTTCAAAATGATTCATCAGCACGTGAGTTTTCAAAGCAATTGGTGAATATTGAAGATGGAAAGATTGCAAGTGATCCAAATGGGTTTATCACGTTACCGAATAATTTTTACATAATTGTATCATCAAAACAAGAAATCATTGATTGAGTTTTTCCAAATATTGTACAAAATTGTACAATTTTAGCACCAAAAAATATCAATGTCAATGAAATCAATTTCCACACCAGTCAATTATCCGCTCGAATTCTTAAATTCTTTGGAACCACCAGGCATGCCACCGCATTATTTGAATTTGAAAGTTGGTTCATCGATTAAACTTCTCCGAAATCTTTATGCAACAAAACTTTGTAATGGGACGAGACTCTCAGTGAAGAAATTGATGCCAGATTTAAGTCAACCAACAATTCTCACTGGCAAAGCAAAAGGTGAAATTGTACTAATACCGCGCATCCCATTAATACCAACGGACATGCCATTTGATTTCAAACGTCTTCAATTTCCCGTGCGTTTATCCTTTGCTATGACCATTAATAAAGCTCAAGGGCAAACTCTTCAAGTGTGTGGTGTGAATTTGGAGGAACCGTGCTTTTCACATGGACAATTATACGTAGCATGTTCCAGTGTGGGAGCCCCAAAAAATGTATTTATACATACACCACACAATCAAACAAAAAATGTTGTATACACTATTGTATTGAATTGATGTACAACTTTAGCATTATAAATAAAATCCTTTTAAAGCATTGCCATTGAGTTGATTTATTACAAAATACATTTTTTTTCTTGGGCGTAGCAACGCGCGCCGTGTCCCGCCAGTTCTTATATATATAAAAAGAAGTTACATTGCCTTGGTAATCTTATAACTCAAGAACCGCCGTACCGATTGACACAAAAATTTAAGGGTTTGTTCCTACATATAAGGAGGTAGTATGTGTGAAGTTTGTTTGGAATCGGTGCAGCCGTTCCTGAGTTATGACTTATGATTTTTTATGTGAGTAATGCTTTCCTCTCATATGAAATGCCTGTATTGGGAAAACAACAACAAATACACAGCCGCTGATGAGCGTTTCTGTTGTACTGTATGACTGTATATGTGTACACAGTTTTCAAATGTAGTTGTAGGTGCATTATGTTAGTTATCTATATATATAAAAAGAAGTTACATTTCCTTGGTAATCTTATAACTCAAGAACCGCCGAACCGATTGAAACAAAAAATTACTGTTTGTTCCTACATATGAGGAGGTAGTATGTGTGAAGTTTGCTTGGATTCGGTGCAGCCGTTCCTGAGTTATGACATTTTATGTGAGTAATGCTTTCCTCTCATTCGAAATGCCTGTATGGGAAAAACAACAACAAATACACAGCCGCTGATGAGCGTTTCTGTTGGACTGTAATACTCTATATGTGTACACAGTTGTCAAATGTAGTTGTAAGTGCATTATGTTAATATTAATTTGCTGTTATTGGAATTCAGTTGACAGTTCTCTTATGTGCTTTGAGTTCTTTTATATCGTGCTCTCATTGCGAACAGACATACATTTGGTTAGTGGTAACCATGTGTTTCTTTTTTAATACACTGTACCAAAATCCAGTCGATAAATCGTAGAGTGTAGTATTTATCGATTGAAATATTTTCAATTGTATTTTTAATGTTTCATTTTTATATATATAAAAGCGTTGTATGTGAGTTCATATTTCCACGCACACACATTCATATGTATATATTTTTCTTGAAATAATTCAATTAGTAATACACTGTACTGAAAGAATGCCACGTTCAAGACGAGCAAACATTGGCAGACGTTCACGTCAATCAAATGCTACAGCGTTAAATCGAAGATCACAAAGTGAAGAAAATCGTATTCGACGAAATGAAATGGAAACACAACGACACAGATGGAGAACTCACTTGGTTAATAGTGAAGTACCCAGAAACGCGCGGCTTTCAATTACGATGCCAACATTGATTACAGCACGCATGCGTACATTGGCCAGATGAATATAGAATGTATACATTGCAAAGCATTTAAATTCAGAAACGAAACGCCTGGCATGTGCTGTGCTGGTGGGAAACTCAAATTGCCCGTGCTAGAACTTCCGCCAGAACCTTTGCGATCATTGGTTTTTGGCAATTCACCAACGTCGAAGCATTTCCTCTTAAATATTCAAAAATACAATTCATGCCTTCAAAGGACATCTTTTGGAGCTACAAATATTATAAGAAATGGATTTATGCCGACGTTTAAGGTAATTTCTTCGTATGGAATAAGCAATATCATATTTAATTCATGTGCCGTCCCTGTGTTCCATGTTTTTACAAATTCAAATCCGTCCTCTATGTATATATCTCGAACGTTACAGATTCAAGGTCAAATATACCATAGAGCTGGGTCTTTGCTACCATTCCCAAATGGCGATCATCAATTTTTGCAAATATATTTTATTGGTGATGAGAATCGTGAATTAAATCAGCGCTTTGCAATTTCGACGCATACGAGAAGATCAAACGTGAATGAATTGCAAACATTTTTCCATCAACACAATGAATTGGTGAAATTGTTTAAAGTGGCACTCGACCGGATGCCCACCGATGGCCTCAAAATCATAATAAAAGCCTATAAGACACCGATTGGGGAGCACGCCAGACGATTCAATGTACCAACGATTGATGAAGTAGCCATTATTGTAGTTGGTGAACAGTTTCGGCCACGAGATATTGTTTTGTATCGTAGAAATGACTAAATACAATGTATTTAAGAACTCCATCGCTGTTATGATGCATTGCAATACCCCATTTTGTTTTGGAGAGGGGACGATGGCTATCATATCAACATACCAATGATAAATCCAACAACTGGTACGTACACATTTGATTTTCGTTTAAATGTGATTTTTAAATCATTATCATTCGCTAATTAATTTTTGTATTGCAGGTCAAGAATCAACAAAAAAAGTCAGTGCGATGAATTTTTATTCGTATCGATTGATGATTCGCCCTCAAGGAACTAATTTTATTTTGCGATGCAATCAACTTTCGCATCAATATATCGTCGATATGTACACCAAAATTGAAAGTGAGCGATTGAATTTCATCCGTCACAATCAAGCCCGATTAAGATTAGAGGAATACTTACATTTGCGTGACGCAATGATCAATGATGCAAATGTGAATGATATCGGCCGTTTAACAATTTTACCATCATCATATGTTGGTAGCCGACGTCATATGCATGAATATACGCAAGATGCGATGACATGTACGAAATTAGGGCCGACCGGATCTATTCATCACATTCACATGCAATTAGAAGTGGGATTGGTTATTTGATGGTCAGGTGCCAAAAGATCGGCACGACATAACGGCCCGTGTATTCCAACAATAATTGAAAAAAATTAATGGATCTGATTCTCAAACTCCGTGTATTTGGAGAAGTGCGGTGCCTTATGTATACCATAGAGTGGCAAAAAAGGGGCTTACCTCACGCACATATTTAGATTTGGTTCCTATACAAAATAACACCTGATATGATTGATACCGTCATATCGGCCGAAATTCCAGATCAAACCATCGACCCAGGATTACTCGAACTTGTCACGAAAAATATGATTCACGGTCCCTGTGGTGATATTAATCGCAATTCACCTTATATGATTGATGGCAAATGTTCGAAACGTTTTCCAAGGCAATTGATTGCTGAAACAATTACAGGAGATGATGGATATCAACAGTATCGTAGACGATCAACTGAATACAACGTAAATTAACTGTAATTAAACTTCAAAATCAAGACGTTGAAATCGGTAACCGGTGGATAATTCCGTACTCACCGATACTGTCAAAAATGTTCAAAACTCAAATTAATGTAGAATATTGCAATTCTGTAAAATCAATCAAATATATTTGCAAGTATGTGATTTAAGGCAGCGATATTGCTGTTTTTGGAGTGGCTCCTGAAAATAATCATGACGAAATTTTGCAGTACCAAATGGGGCGTTATATTAGTACGAATGAAGCCGTATGGCGTATTCTATCGTTTCCAGTTCATGACTGACATCCGGTTCTTGTACATTTGGCAGTTCATCTTGAAAACGGCCAACGTGTTTACTTCACTGCTGCAAATGCCGAACAAAGAGCAGTAGAGCCACCAGTAACTACACAGACAGCTTATTTCCAGTTATGTGAAGCGGATGATTTTGCCAGGACTTTGGTATGTTCGGAAGTGCCTCACTATTTCACATGGAATGCATCAACAAAAAAATTTCAGCGTGTCGCAAACAAGGCACATCTGTTGATGGTTATCAAGATATTTTTCGAATCGATGCTTTGGGACACATTTATACAGTTAGTCCAGCTGATGTTGAATGTTCTTACTTGCGACTTTTGTTGGTGAACGTACATGGACCTCAACCTTTCCAACATTTACGAACTGTCAATGGTCAATTGTGCGCCACATACCGTGAAGCATGTCAACACTTGCATTCGCTGGAAGATGGTACGCATTGGGATGCTACGCTTCGTGATGCATCAATTGCATCTCCTCCAAATCAAATTCGTATGTTATTTGCGATCATAATATCAACATGTTTTCCATCAAATCCACTGGAATTGTAGAATAAATACAAAGATTTCATGGCTGAAGACATTTTGATTCGACTTCGACATCGTTCCAATGATCCTGCATTGCTGCTGACATTGGAAATGTATAATGAAGCCTTGATAATGATCGAAGATTTGTGCCTTACGATTGCAAATAAAGCATTAGTGCAATTAGGATTGACTCCACCAAATCGTCCAATGCATGATTTATTTGAACGAGAATTGCAACGCGAAGAGCAATTCGATCGTGATGAATTGCGTGCATTCGTACAAACGTATACTCCACAATTAAATGATCAACAAAAACATGCATATGACAAAGTGATGCAAGCTGTCAATGATAACACTGGTGGATTGTATTTTTTGGATTCACCTGGCGGCACTGGAAAACATTTTTGATTTCATTGATATTGGCAACAATTCGGTCGGAACAAAAAATCGCATTGGCACTTGCTTCTTCCGGTATTGCAGCTACATTAATTGATGGCGGAAAGCAATTGAAACACCAACATGCAATATTTCAAGGAGTTCTGGAATGGCTAAAGTCTTGCAACAAACATACATTATTTTTTGGGACGAGTGTCCAATGGCCGATAAAAAATCTTTGGAAGCCTTAAATCGAACATTACAAGATTTAAGACGGAGTTCACAGCTGTTTGGCGGTGCATTAATATTGTTATCTGGTGATTTCCATCAAACGTTGCCTGTTGTTCCGAGATCAACACCTGCTGATGAAATTAATGCATGTTTGAAAAGTCCATTTTTGTGGGCACACGTACAAAGGCTTTCGTTGACGACCAATATGCGTCTGCGTCTTCAAAATGTTTCATCAGCACGTGAGTTTTCAAAGCAATTGCTGAAGATTGGCGATGGAAAGATTGCAAGTGATCAAAATGGGTTTATCACGTCACTGAATAATTTTTTCATAATTGTATCATCAAAACAAGAAATCATTGATCGAGTTTTTCCAAATATTGTACAAAATTACAATAACCATGTTTGGTTACGAGAACGTGCAATTTTAGCACCAAAAAATATCAATGTCAATGAAATCAATTTCCATATCCAGGAAAAATTGCCAGGTGATTCGGAAACGTATAAATCTATTGATACTGCTATGAATGATGAAGACGCAGTCAATTATCCGGTCGAATTTTTAAATTCTTTGGAACCAGCAGGCATGCCACCGCATTATTTGAATTTGAAAGTTGGTTCATCGATTATACTTCTCCGAAATCTTAATGCACCAAAACTTTGTAATGGGACGAGATTTTCAGTGAAGAAATTGATGCCACATTTAATTCAAGCAACAATTCTCACTGGCAAAGCAAAAGGTGAAATTGTACTAATACCGCGCATCCCATTAATACCAATGGACATGCCATTTGAATTCACACGTCTTCAATTTTCCGTGCCTTTATCCTTTGCTATGACCATTAATAAAGCTCAAGGACAAACTCTTCAAGTGTGTGGTGTGAATTTGGAGGAACCGTGCTTTTCACATGGACAATTAAACGTAGCATGTTCCAGTGTGGGAGCCCCACAAAATTTATTTATACATACACCACACAATCAAACAAAAAATGTTGTATACACTATTGTATTGAATTGATGTACAACTTTAGCATTATAAATAAAATCCTTTTAAAGCATTGCCATTGAGTTGATTTATTACAAAATACATGTTTTCTCTTGGGCGTAGCAACGCGCGCCGGGTCCCGCTAGTTCTTATATATAAAAAGAAGTTACATTTCCTGGGTAATCTTTTAACTCAAGAACCGCCGAACCGATTGACCCAAAAATTTTACAGTTTGTTTTTACATATGAGGAGGTGATATGTGTGAAGCTTGTTTGGAATCGGTGCAGCCGTTCCTGAGGTATGACATTTTATGTGAGTAATGCTTTCCTCTCATACGAAATGCCTGTATGGGAAAAACAACAACAAATACACAGCCGCTGATGAGCGTTTCTGTTGTACTGTATGACTGTATATGTGTACACAGTTGTCAAATGTAGTTGTAAGTGCATTATGTTAGTTATCTATATATATAAAAAGAAGTTACATTTCCTTGGTAAAATTATAACTCAAGAACCGCCGAACCGATTGACACAAACATTTTACTGTTTGTTCCCACATATGAGGAGGTGGTACGTGTGAAGTTTGTTTGGAATCGGTGCAGCCGTTCCTGAGGTATGACATTTTATGTGAGTAATGCTTTCCTCTCATACGAAATGCCTGTATGGGAAAAACAACAATAAATACAGAGCCGCTGATGAGCGTTTCTGTTGTACTGTATGACTGTATATGTGTATACAGTTGTCAAATGTAGTTGTAAGTGCATTATGTTAATATTAATTTGCTGTCATTGGAATTCAGTTGACAGTTCTCTTATGTGCTTTGAGTTCTTTTATATCGTGCTCTCATTGCGAACAGACATACTTTTGGTGAGTGTTAACCATGTGTTTCTTTTTTAATACACTTTACCAAAATCCAGTCGATAAATCGTAGAGTGTAGTATTTATCGATTGAAATATTTTCAATTGTATTTTTAATGTTTCATTTTTATATATATAAAAGCGTTGCTTCATTTTCACAAGTTCAATTGGATTGCATTTGCCGGTGAGTGTTTTTTTTATTTGCACAATTCAGGTTATGTCCAGTGTGTGTATGTGAATTTATATTTTTCTTGAAATAATTCAATTAGTAATACACTGTACTGAAAGAATGCCACTTTCAAGACGAGCAGACATTGGCAGACGTTCACGTCAATCAAATGCTACAGCGTTAAATCGAAGATCACAAAGTGAGGAAGATCGTGTTCGACGAAATGAAATGGAAACACAACGCCACAGACGGAGAACTCACTTGGTTAATAGTGAAGTACCCAGAAACCGTCGTGGGCGTACGTCCGTTTATGATATACGTCAAATGGAACGCGCGGCTTTCAATTACGATGCCACCATTGATTACAGCACGGATGCATACATTGGCCAGATGAATATAGAATGTATACATTGCAAAGCATTTAAATTCAGAAACGAAACGCCTGGCATGTGCTGTGCTGGTGGGAAAGTCAAATTGCCCATGCTAGAACTTCCGCCAGAAACTTTGCATTCATTGGTTTTTGGCAATTCACCAACGTCGAAGCATTTCCTCTTAAATATTCAAAAATACAATTCATGCTTTCAAATGACATCTTTTGGAGCTACAAATATTATAAGAAATGGATTAATGCCGAAGTTTAAAGTAATTTCTGTGTATGGAATAAGCACTATCATATTTAATTCATGTGGCGTCCCTGTGTTCCATGTTTTTACAAATTCAAATCCGTCGTCTATATATATATCTCGAACGTTACAGATTCAAGGTCAAATATACCATAGAGCTGGGTCTGAAGTGGTCATTCTTGATTGCCACTCATGGTGCATTGCTGAATGCATTCATAAATGTTTTGCACTTCGTAGTGCAAAATATATGAAAGAACAATAAGTGAAACGTCATATCGTCTCTCTCTCAACTTCCGGCATTTTGCATATAAAAAAGCAGAATTTTTGTTAACCCTTCGTCTAAGATTTGTTACGCACCATTGGCTGGAGGTTTGCGGCTGCGTATAATAAATTAATTTGTAAAGTAGATTTAAATTAATTAAAGTAATAAAGAAGAGAATGTTAAACTTATAAAATTAAGAAAGGCAAGGAGTTTTGATTCTTAACAAGGGTACACATTTGTTAAAAAATTGGTGACCCCGATCAAGACACGTGACAAAATGTGCACACCACCATAAGCAATTCGGATTATTTTTCAAAACAAAAAAGTTTTAGCAACGAAGATTTTTGTTAATAAGACACCAACGCAAACGCATAAACGGCAGCACAAACGCTGCAGTTCCAGCGCCAACCAACCTACAAAAGCAACCCGCAACAATATTCATCTCTGACACCACCGTCAAGAAGCAACCTCGAACCACTTTCAAATCAATCAACGTCAGGAATCAACCCCAAGCTTCCGGCAAACGAAGAAAGAAAACGTCCACAATTTCAACTAGAAGAGTAAGAAATTTCACCATAACCCTCTCTCATCGCTCAAAACCACGTGACCGACAATCCAGACAGAAGCACACCATCAGCAGTGAAATTATCATTGCAGTCAACATCATCTCTAACAAAATATTAACGAACAAAAAATGTAGGCAGGTAAACTTCCAGCCAAAAATAGATTCTTTTACATTTTCATATTAAAAATATATACATACATATATATATAGTAGTATTTTATCATAATATTACATATATCATCTATATTCTTATATAAAATAAAATGTCTGAAAGTGAGAGAAAAACGAATGAGCCTTCAAATAACGTTAATGACAATCCTTCTGACAATCCGATTCAGGACGCAGTTACTCCACCAACAAATCCTATCTCCCCAGGGCAACTCCCGGACGAAAGCAATATCAATTCAATTCGCGTCCGCCTCCCATCTTTTTGGGCAGCCAATCCAAAAACTTGGTTTATTCAAGCCGAGGCTCAGCTTAACGTATTTAAAATAACAAGTCAAGAAACGAAATACTGTCTACTGTAATTAATGTTCTGTCAGAACCACCCGCGCGAGATAAATATAATGTCTTGAAAAGCATATTAATAGAGAGGCACTCGGTTTCGGAGATCAAGAGATTAGAGGCTTTATTAAATAAGGCGGATATTGGCGACCGAAAGCCATCCGAAGTTTTTCGCCCTATGAAGCAGCTCGCAGGAACCTCATTTAACGAGGATATTATAAAAAAAATGTGGATGCGTCGCCTTCCTCAGGCCATCAACATCGCTCTTCTTTCGGTCGGTTCGAAAGGCGTTGAAGAATTAGGGTCCATTGCGGACAAAATTTATGAAGCATCTCAGAATGCTGGTGTTTATATCATTGCTACACAAGGAACAGAACCATCTATTGATCAAGGTTCGAATTTGGAAAAACGTTTATCCAAAATAGAATCCATGATAGAATCAATCAATTTTCGATCGCAGCCCAGAAACAGATCCAGGTCTAGGCCCAATCCAAGGAGTTTTCGCAATCGCACTCCTAGCAGATCCAATCCTAACCGCAGGACTACAATGTGTTGGTATCATAAAAAGTTTGGATCTAGGGCTCAAAAGTGCGATCAACCCTGCAACTACTTAACAAACTCAAAACCAAATCTATCCAAAGCTCAATGTTCAAATACCCCAAACTAAACGAGGCTGCTGTTACCGCGGCAAATAGTCAGTTTTCATATCGCCGCCTTTTCATTAAAGATACAAACAATAACCTAACATTCCTGGTTGACACAGGTGCGGACGTGTCAGTCATTCCAATAAAACATAGTGCCAAAATGAAATCAACTGGTTTGCTCTCAGCCGCAAATGGCACAGCTATTTCTACATTCGGTTCGAAGCTTTTAAGACTTAACATTGGCCTTCGAAGAAATTTTACTCATCCGTTCATTTTAGCGTCTGTTAATCGACCAATCATAGGCGCAGACTTCCTAGATAAATTTGGGTTGTTAATCGACCTGCATAATAAACGCATCATAGGCCCTGAAACAAAAATTCATTCAAAGGGAGTCATCAGAAATGACAACATACCTCTACCCATTGAATATAAAATCGACAACCACTACGGCTCTATTCTAAAAAAATTCCCCGAACTAACGCAAACACCAAATTACTTGCATGCCTTTCGGCTTAAGAAATGCCGCGCAAACATTCCAGCGTTTCATAAACTCGCTCTGCCAAGTTCTTGATTTTACTTTTATCTACGTCGATGACATTTTAGTGTCAAGCAAAACAGAAGATGAACACAAGTTGCATCTGCAAACTTTATCCAAGCGACTATCTGATTACCAAATAACAATAAACACCTCCAAGTGCATCTTGGGAGTCACAGAGCTAGATTTTCGAGGACACAAAATCAATGCGGATGGCATTTTTCCATCGCAGGACCGCATCGATGCCATACTCAAATTTCCAAAACCAACTTCCATCAAACACTTACAACGGTTCTTAGGAATGATAAATTACTATAATAGATTCATCCCCAATATTGCAAAAATAGTAGCTCCACTTTACTCACAGATAGGAAACATAAATGTCAGACGAAAGTCTAAAAAAAGTCTTGAATGGACAGATAACCTCAACATGGCATTGAAGGAAGCCAAACTTAAGTTGTGCAATGTCACCTTATTAGCTCACCCAAAAACAATGCAGAGTTTTCAATATTCACTGATGCTTCAAGCACTGCAATCGGTGGTGTCTTACAACAAAAATAAAATAACTCTTGGGAACCTCTTTCATTCTTCTCGAAAAAACTTTTACCAAGAGAAACAAAATATTCCACTTTCGATCGCGAGCTACTTGCTATTTATTTGTCTATGAAACACTTTAGATATTTCGTCGAAGGGCAGGAATTCAAAGTGTTCACCGACCATAAGCCCCTTGCATACGCGATTGCATCGAAAGCGGATAAAATTCCACGGAAAACACGCCAACTTGATTATATCTCACAATTCACTGTTGACATAGAATACATAAGAGGCCCAGATAACGTGGTCGCGGATACCTTATAACGAATTGTCGAGCACGAAATTTCTTCATCTGACATGGTTCGTCTCAATAGCAAGACATTAGCTCAACTTCAATCATCTGACACAGAGTTGAATAAAATGCTCGATGAAAAGTGCAAGGATGTGAAATCAAAGTTCAGAATTCAAAAATTTAAACTTCCTGACTTTGAAATATACTGCGAAATCTCCACAGGAAAAAACAGGCCTTTCGTTCCTCATCCTGCTCGTCGACAAATTTTTGATTCGATGCACAACCTTTCGCACCCAAGCATACGTACTTCAAGGAAACTCATAACTCAACGTTATTTTTGGCCAACAATGAACAAAGACATTTCAAATTGGGCAAGAGCCTTTCTTGCATGCCAAAAATCTAAGGTGCATAGACACACAAAATCTGCTGTCGACAAATTCGATCTTCCCAATGACCGTTTTGAGCACATACATTTAGACTTGGTTGGGCCCTTACCAGAATCCAACGGTTATTCTTACATCATGACGAGAGTAGACCGTTTCACAAAGTGGCCCGAAGCATTTCCTTTAAAAAACATTTGCGCAACAACGGCGGCGAAGGTATTTGTTGAAAACTATGTTTGTAGGTTCGGAGTTCCTCTCAGGATAACAACGGATCAAGGAACGCAGTTCGAATCCATACTTTTCAATGAACTCACGAGAATTCTTGGTTCACATAGAATTCACACCACGCCGTACTACCCGCAAGCAAACGGAATGGTGGAACGGTTCCATAGGCAGTTGAAAGCTTCCTTGAAAGCAAGAGGCAATACAATTGATTGGAGTTCTGAATTGCCAATTATCTTGCTTGGAATTCGTTCCGCAATCAAAAAAGATTTGAAGTGTTCGCCAGCAGAAATGGTTTACGGCCAATGTTTGAAGTTTCCGGGGGAAATTTTTATAAAAAAAACAAATGCAGATTTTTCTGAAGAAACTTTTATTGAAAACTTGCGTACCTCGATGAAAAATTTAATGCCAACGGATACTCAAACACCCACTAAGACAGTTTTCATACCAGCTACTCTGCAGGACTGTGATTCAGCTTTCGTAAGGGTGGACAGAGTCAAAACCGGGTTGACAGCTCCGCATGATGGACCGTACAAAGTCGTTCGACGCACGAGAAAGTAGTTTGTTTTGAATGTAAAAAACAAAAACATTTCTATTTCGATTGATAGATTGAAGCCCACCTACGCGATTGAAATTTTGAAAAAAACAAACAGTGATATTCATAGTAGATGTTAAAAAAGTAATGTTGCTTTCGTTTAGAAGCTTGCACTGGGGAAGGGTGATGAAGTGGTCATTCTTAATTGCCACTCATGGTGCATTGCTGAATGCATTCATAAATGTATTGCACTTCGTAGTGCAAAATATATGAAAGAACAATAAGTGAAACATCGTATCGTCTCTCTCTCAACTTCCGGCATTTTGCATATAAAAAAGCAGAATTTTTGTTAACCCTTCGTGTTAGATTTGTTACGCACCATTGGCTGGAGGTTCGCGGCTGTGTATAATAAATTAATTTGTAAAGTAGATTTAAATTAATTAAAGTAGTAAAGAAGAGAATGTTAAAATTATAAAATTAAGAAAGACAAGGAGTTTTGATTCTTAACAAGGGTACACATTTGTTAAGAGGTCCTTGATACCATTCCCAGATGGCGATCATCAATTTTTGCAAATATATTTTATTGGTGATGAGAATCATGAATTAAATCAGCGCTGTGCAATTTCGACGCATACGAGAAGATCAATCGTGAATGAATTGCAAACATTTTTCCATCAACACAATGAATTGTTTAAAGTGGCACTCGACCGGATGCCCACCGATGGCCACAAAATCATAATAAAAGCCGATAAAACACCAATTGGGGAGCACGCCAGACGATTCAGTGTACCAACGATTGATGAAGTCGCCATTATTGTGGTTGGTGAACAGTTTCGGCCACGAGATATTGTTTTGTATCGTAGAAATGAGCAATTACAACGTATTTAAGAACTCCATCGCTGTTATGATGCATTGCAATACCCCATTTTGTTTTGGAGAGTGGACGATGGCTATCATATCAACATACCAACGATAAATCCAACAACTGGTACGTACACATTTAATTTTCGTTTAAATGTGATTTTTAAATCATTATCATTCGCTAATTAATTTTTGCATTGCGGGTCAAGAATCAACAAGAAAAGTCAGTGCGATGAATTTTTATTCGTATCGATTGATGATTCGCCCTCAAGAAACCAATTTTATTTTGCGATGCAATCAACATTCGCATCAATATATCGTCGATATGTACACCAAAATTGAAAGTGAGCGATTGATTTTCATCCGTCACAATCCACCCCGATTAAGATCAGAGGAATACATACGTTTGCCTGACGCAATGATCAATGATGCAAATGTGAATGATATCGGCCGTTTAACAATTTTAACATCATCATATGTTGGTAGCCCACGTCATATGCATGAATATACGCAAGATGCGATGACATATATACGAAATTATGGCCGACCGGATCTATTCAACACATTTACATGCAATCCGAAGTGGGTCGATGTGTCTGATTGTTTATTTGATGGTCAGGTGCCAAAAGATCGGCATGACATAACGTCCCGTGTATTCCAACAAAAATTGAAAAAATTAATGGATCTGATTCAAAAACTCCGTGTATTTGGAGAAGTGCGGTGCTTTATGTATACCATAGAGTGACAAAAAAGGGGCTTACCTCACGCTGATATTTTGATTTGGTTCGTACACAAAATAACACCTGATATGATTGATACCGTCATATCGGCCGAAATTCCAGATCAAACCATCGACCCAGGATTATTCGAAGTTGTCACGAAAAATATTATTCACGGTCCCTTTGGTGATATTAATCGAAATTCACCTTGTATGATTGATGGCAAATGTTCGAAACGCTTTGCAAAGCAATTGATTGCTGTAACAATTACAGGAGATGATGGATATCCAAAGTATCGTAGACGATCAACTGAAGACAACGGCAAATTAACTGTAATAAAACTTCAAAATCAAGACGTTGAAATGTGTTGTGGATAGTTCCGTACTCACCGATACTGTCAAAAATGTTCAACGCCCACATTAATGTAGAATATTGCAATTCTGTAAAATCAATCAAATATATTTGCAAGTATGTGACGAAAGGGAGCGATATTGCTGTTTTTGGAGTGGCTCCTGAAAATATTCATGATGGAATTTTGCAGTACTAAATGGGTCGCTATATTAGTACGAATGAAGCTGTATGGCGTATTCTATCGTTTCCAGTTCATGACAGACATCCGGTTGTTTTATATTTGGCAGTTGATCTTGAAAACGGCCAACGTTTGTTTACTTCACTGCTGCAAATGCCGAACAAAGAGCAGAAGAGCCACCAGTAACTACACAGACAGCTTATTTCCAGTTATGTGAAACGGATGATTTTGCCAGGACTTCGCTATATTCGGAAGTGCATCTCCACCAAATCAAATTCGTATGTTATTTGCGATCATAATATCCACATGTTTTTTGCATCAAATCCACTGGAATTGTGGAATAAATACAAAGATTTCATGGCTGAAGACATTTTGATTCGATTTCGACATCGTTCCAATGATCCTGCATTGCTGCTGACATTGGCAGTGTATAATGAAGCCTTGATAATGATCGAAGATTTGTGCCTTACGATTGCAAATAAAGCATTAGTGCAATTAGAATTGACTCCACCAAATCGTCCAATGCATGATTTATTTGAACGAGAATTGCAACGCGAACAGCAATTCGATCGTAATGAGTTGCGTGCATTCGTACAAACGTATACTCCACAATTAAATGATCAACAAAAACATGCATATGACAAAGTGATGGAAGCTGTCAATGATAACACTGGTGGATTGTATTTTTTGGATGCACCTGGCGGCACTGGAAAAACATTGATTTCATTGATACTGGCAACAATTCGGTCGGAACAAAAAATCGCATTGGCCCTTGCTTCTTCCGGTATTGCAGCCACATTAATTGATGGCGGCCGTACAGCACATTCCGCCTTGAAATTGCCATTGAACATGCAAGCAATTGAAAGACCAACATGCAATATGTCAAGGAGTTCTGGAATGGCTAAAGTCTGGCAACAAACATCCATTATTTTATGGGACGAGTGTCCAATGGTCCATAAAAAATCTTTGGAAGCCTTAAATCGAACATTACAAGATTTAAGATGGAGTTCACAGCTGTTTGGCGGTGCATTAATATTGTTATCTGGTGATTTCCGTCAAACGTTGCCTGTTGTTCCGAGATCAACACCTGCTGATGAAATTAATGCATATTTGAAAAGTTAATTTTTGTGGGCACACGTACAAAGGCTTTCGTTGACGACCAATATGCGTGTGCGTCTTCAAAATGATTCATCAGCACGTGAGTTTTCAAAGCAATTGCTAAAGATTGGCGATGGAAATATTGTAAGTGATCAAAATGGGTTTATCACGTTACCGAATAATTTTTGCATAATTGTATCATCAAAACAAGAAATCATTGATCGAGTTTTTCTAAATATTGTACAAAATTACAATAACCATGATTGGTTACGAGATCGTCCAATTTTAGCACCAAAAAATATCAATGTCAATGAAATCAATTTCCACATCCCATTAATACCAACGGATATGCCATTTGAATTCAAACGTCTTCAATTTCCCGTGCGTTTATCCTTTGCTGTGACCATTAATAAAGCTCAAGGACAAACTCTTCAAGTGTGTGGTGTGAATTTGGAGGAATCGTGCTTTTCACATGGACAATTATACGTAGCATGTTCCAGAGTGGGAGCCCCAACAAATTTATTTATACATACACCACAAAATCAAACAAAAAATGTTGTATACACTATTGAATTGAATTGATGTCCAACTTTAGCATTATAAATACAATCCTTTTAAAGCATCGCCATTGAGTTGATTTCCAGGAAAAATTGCCAGGTGATTCGGAAACGTTTAAATCTATTGATACTGCTATGAATGATGAAGACGCAGTCAATTATCCGGTCGAATTTTTAAATTCTTTGGAACCACCATGCATGCCACCGCATTATTTGAATTTGAAAGTTGGTTCAACGATTATACTTCTCCGAAATCTTTATGCACCAAAACTTTTTAATGGGACGAGACTTTCAGTAAAGAAATTAATGCCACATTTAATTCAAGCAACAATTCTCACTGGCAAAGCAAAAGGTGAAATTGCACTAATACCGCGCATCCCATTAATACCAACGGACATGCCATTTGAATTCAAACGTCTTCAATTTCCCGTGCGTTTATCCTTTGCTATGACCATTAATAAAGCTCAAGGACAAACTCTTCAAGTGTGTGGTGTGAATTTGGAGGATCCGTGCTTTTATACGTAGCATGTTCCAGAGTGGGAGCCCCACAAAATTTATTTATACATACACCACACAATCAAACAAAAAATGTTGTATACACTATTGTATTGAATTGATGTACAATTTTAGCATTATAAATAGAATCCTTTTAAAGCATCGCCATTGAGTTGATTTATTACAAAATACATGTTTTTTCTTGGGCGTAGCAACGCGCTCCGGGTCCCGCTAGTGGAATTATATAATTTCCTACATAATTTTATCTCTTTATGTGCCTACAATGTATTATCTTCTCAATTTAACATGAGCCGTAATAATTTTTAGCTTCACTTCTTTAGTGATCGCGATTGAATAAAGATCATACCTTTTGTTTAAATTCTTCGTAGCATTCGGTTTCTTTTTTTTTTGATCAAAGGTGGTACAAACTAGTACTTCCTCTAATCATTGGTGACCCCGACGTGATATCGTCTACGAAATGCCTGGTGATAATAAACAGTCCTTATCGCTAAGCCCAGTAGTTAGCGGTTCCGATGTTAAATCATTTTGCAAACACAGCATTAATTAATCAGCTAGTGGAACTTAGTAATTTGCCCACAACCAATAAGTTAACCGCACTCGATGAAGCTGAATTTTCCGTTCGAATACATTTTGTTGACCGTGTGTTTAATGACTTTGATAAAATTCAATCAAAACTTGAAGAAGTCGATTCGTGTAAATTTGAAAGTAACTCTCGTTCAGATTTTTTTTCGGTACACTTTGAACTAAAGGCAAAATTATCTCGTGAGCTTTATTTCCAACGCAAAGACAACATATAGAATTCTTCGACTCGACGGCTTACTTTAGAAGATGCATATTCTACGCTTATATCATCTCAGAGAAAATCTCGTCTTCCCGAATTAAATAGTCCAAAATTTAGTAGCGAATATATAGATTGGCCAAATTACTTTGCCGTATTCAAAAGTATCATTGATAATGATACTGATCTAAGTAAAATTGGGAAGCTGCAGCACCTGTGCTCTAGTTTACAAGGAGCCGCATAGGATACTATTTCTTCGCCTGAACCCAATGAAGAAAATTGTGATAAGGCTTTAACTTTATTAAAAAATCGTTTTGATAACAAATTGCTATTTTTTCAGGAACATATAAATTCAGTGTTTCGACTTAAGGTTGTTTAAAGGGGCTCCGCGAAGGGCTTACGTGAACTGAGCGACAAATTTAACTCTCATCTACGTGCTATAAAGACAATGGCGGCAACTGAACAAATTTCAGATGGCCTACTTAGACACCTCATCGCTCATAAACTTGACCAGAAGACACAAGAGAAATGGGAAGAGGATTTGCCTATTCAAAAATTGCCAACTTGGTCTGTTATGTCATCATTTCTGGAAAAAAGTTGGATGATGGAGAATTTGGAAAATGCTTTGGTAACTCAAAAACCTAGCAGACAGGTGGGAAAGAATTCCAATTTTACTAAACCCAATAAAAATGTTTTAGTAGCGTCCGCAAGTGGGCACATTTTGTGCGTATTTTTTGACTCGAAAGAGCACTACATTAGTAGTTGTCCAACCTTTATGAACTTATCTCCAAATTCACGTTTCAAGGATGTTAACCGCCTTCAGCTTTGTCTAAATTTCTTGCGAAAGGGTCGTAACTTGCACAGGAGTAAATGCAGTCACTGTCGCTACTATGGGGCAAAACACAATACGCTTCTACATATGAACCCCAGTGCGACATCCGCCTCAACTCCAATAATTGTTAATGGTCCAGAAGCTAGTAATGAAGCAGCCAGCGTGTCGCTGACTATTCCAAAATCAGCACTAATATCATTGTCGTTAGCAAGTCCTTTGCAGAAAGCCCAAAGCCCGACCACTAACAATTATGTGCTGCTAGCTAGAGCAATACTTTTCGTTAAAAATCGCTCAGGGACCTTTGTACCCTGCCACGCTATACTCGATCCAGCATCTCAAATCAATTGTAAGTACTCGACTACGTAATATATTGCAGCTTCCTTCGCAAAAAACTCAAATATCAATCTCAGGGATCGGGGAATGTAATTTAGCTGCGAACAAGTAAATCGATATTTTCGCAACAAAATGGTGATTATACAACTTCGTTCACAGCTGTTGTCACGTCAAGCATTACAGACTATCACAGATTGGAATATTCCCAAAAATATCAAATTAGCAGATCCACAATTCTTCAAACAGCTACGCATTGACCTCTTGATAGGTGCTGGACTGTTTTTTGAATTGAAGCAACTTACCGATTTTGTAAAAAAAAACACGTCTTGGTTGCGTCATTTCTGGAGGTGTTTCATATTCCAGCAAGAAATCATCGACACTTGCAGCTTTCAGCAAAAACTTAATTGACCAAGCCCATGATTTCTCATTGAATGACCTAGTAACACTATCTTGGGAGGTAGAGAATTGTTTTGATTCCCATTCGCCTCTATCTGAAGACGAACTTTGGTGTGGGCAACACTTTCAACAAAATTATACTCGTCTTAATTCTGGAGCATACTCAGTTATATTACCGGGAAAGGTTAGCTTAGATGCACTGGGTGACTCATTCAATGCTGCTCTTTGTAGACTTAAAAGCTTAGAAAGAAAATTGGAAAATCAACCAGATCTAAAAACACAATACATCTCTTAATGATTTGCTTTGAGCGGTTCCAACTACACAGCAGAAACTCTTCAATATCCTCTTACGTTTCCGGTTCCTTAAAGTTGCCTTGTCCGGTGATATCTGCAAAATGTATCGTTGCGTTCGTGTCTCGCACCCAGGTGAATATCTGCAATGCATTTTATGGCGTGATTATCCAAAGGATGAAATTCAAAGCTATAAACTGGACACCGGTACTTATGGCACCAAATCTGTAGCTTTTTGGCCATTCGCGCAATGCAACAGCTTTCAATTGATGAGGAAACCAATTTTGCATTAGTTGCTAGTATCATTCGTCGAGATTTTTATGTAGATAGTTTAATTTCTGGCGGAGAAACCGCAGAAGAAGTTATTGAAATAAGGCAACAGGTTAGGGATCTTCTCCAATGAGGGAATTTACAAATTCGAAAATGGTATTCTAACGAACCAAAAGCGCTTCTTGATATTTCTGATTAGGATCGTGAGAAATTTCTGAAGCTTCATGATGGTACTGATGTCACCAAGACACTTGGTCTTGCATGGGATCCTAAGACAGACAACTTTTTATTCGCATTCACGCCACTTATAAAAAAGGAACACATTGCGGGTGGCCGTGGCGCGATAGTTGTGTGCTCGCCTGTCAACCTCGTGGTTGCAGGTTCGATTCCTGCCGTTTTCTATGTCTTCTTATATTCCATTAAAAACCAATTCTAAAAACTGTCTAAGATAAGGTGCTACTTTGCTCATTACATGCTGTTTAGGCATAACACTAACAACATGTGATTGAGTAAGCTAGCATACCCATAAAATATGACAACGAAATAAATAAAATAATGCGAATTATAAGGGCCATAAATAAATAAGACACGGTAATTCTCTCCGCAGTAGTTCAGCCGCCATCCCTGGAGATAAACCTGAGACATCAACCAGCTCTAGTCCTAGAACATTGTGCCACTTATCTTTCCTATCCTTCTTTCTCTTCTTCCACCGGATGTTCGCGCTGTGTTAAGAAAAACATATAAAGGGTATTCATAATCCCTTAAGCGCGTGCAAAGTTATAAAAAAAAAAAAAACGAAGCGTTCAGTTCTTTCGACCATCGCTCGATGTTATGACCCACTTGGTCTTATTTCACCGGTTATAACTAAAACTAAAATATTCCCTCAAACTCTTTGGAAGGAGAGCCTTCCCCAAGCGTTGCAGGCATACTGGATTGATGCATGTTATCAGTTTAAACTTGCAAGCAGTTTTAAATTTCCTCGACTTGTACCGATACCGAAAGCTACTATGGAGTTACACGCATTTTGCGATGCAAGTTTAGACGCATTTGGTGCTAGAGTTTATGTTCGATCTGAATATCAGGGAATTATTAAATCATCTTTGTTGTGCGCTAAATCAAAGGTAGATCCCTTAAAGACCTTGACCGTGCCTAAATTAGAATTGTCCGCCGCCTTGCTCCATGCTGAATTGATTACGTCCATACTACAAAGTGTTCCATTTTCCTGTACTGTACATTGCTGGTCAGATTCGATGGTAAGGTTCTCGTGGCTTCGCGAACAACCAATTAAATTTTAACATATTTGTTTCAAATAGAGTAAGTCAAATACAAGTCCTAACTGGTGGCATGACTTGGCATCACATACCAACCTTTTTAAACCCGGCCGATTTTATTTTAAGAGGATGCACCCCAAACGATTTATTACGCTCTGAGCTTTGGAAACATGGGCCTTCATTTTTGTTAATAGATCCATCATTTTCGCCTGGAACTATGGAATTCTTAAACCATCTGCCAGACCGTCGTCATAAAGTATTTCTTGTTTCATCGTTGCAGGACATATCACTTAACTCCAAATTCCATAATTCTTTCGAAAAGCTGCAACGGATCTTCACTTACATTTATTATTTTCGCAAATACAAAAGAACAACAAGTGACATCCCTTTAACACCATATAACGTAAAAATGGGAACTTATTTACTGATTCAAAACATTCAAGAAGTTTACTTCGGTACTGAGTTCCAGGCGTTAAAAAGCAAAAAACAAATAACTTCGTCGAGCAAACTTTATTTCTTAGCTACGTTTATCGATTTGCATGGATTGCTTCGTGGTGGAGGACGACTGAAAAATTCCTTCCTAGATATTAAAACCAAAACACCACCCAGTCACAAACGCAATCATTGATTACTTTCATAAAAAATATCTACATGCTGGACTTCAAAGCTAGCATCGATTCGTCAACAGTACTGGCCCATTGGTGGGCGAAAAGCAGTTACAAGCGTAATAAACAAATGTATTAGGTGTTTTCGTCTCAAACCTCGTACTGCAAATGGACTTATCAAGCGGGCTGTTGGCAAAATTGCATTATTGCCTGTGGAAATTGATGCGGTTGAAAGCCTTCATCTTCCAACGGGGGAGAATGTTCGCAGCAGCACAAACATGCCTAATCTCAATTTTATATAAATGCTCTTAAATTCTATTTCTTGACACTCACACATTCACTTACATATGTACCTACCATGTATTATCTTCTCAATTTAACATGAGCTGTAATAATTTTTAGCTTCACTTCTTTAGTGATCGCGATTGAATAAAGATCATACCTTTTGTTTAAATTCTTCGTGGCGTTGGTTTTCTTTTATTTTATCAAAGGCGGTACAAACTAGTACCTCCTCGAATCATATATAATTCCCTTCATTACTATTCTTATACCTATACATATATTATTTCCTTAGGTGTAAGTTTTCGGTACAAGCGAAGAGAAGAATAAAGAACGATTCATTCTGTAATCGACCTCCGACCGAGCAAGTTGTGTTTTATTTCACGTCCAAACTTCGTTTTCATAACCCAAACAGTTTAAGTTTAAACAATAATTAGTTGTTATGAAGATTTTCAAAAATGCGATAAAATAACCGTAAAAATTCAGCGCAAAGTATATCGGTGCGCAGGAAAGCTTTGCGAGCAACAAGTGCTATTGAAGGCTTCAACAGCAAGTTGGGAAGAAAGTTGATAAAAAAGTGGAATTTTGTCAACTTCCTCGATTGGCTTCTCGAGAATTTACAATGGTAGCTGATGAAAAATTCGATACATATCAGCCAAAAAAGAGGAACTACGTCGATAGAAGCTCAGTAATCGAAAAAGCCACTGTAAGACCTGATAGAGGCAAAATTCCAAAAAGAATTTTTTAAAGCAAATTTCCAATAAATAAATTAGTCTTCTTCCTTCAGATAATCATTGGGATGCAGCGGAGCAGCGGGAAGACATCGATAATTGTACTGTTGAACAGTCCTTGGCAAGAATAGGTTCCACAGTCCTATGTGTTATTTGTCTAACCAAACCACGTTCTATCTTACTACAAACTTGTCGTCATTTTAAGTTGTGCCTGAGCTAAGATTTTTATACAAGGATTGCAGAAAAAAATGCCTGTAACCATTCCCGAATTATGTGCAGGCAAATTGTACAAAATTCGACATCTATATTTTGTTAAAATTTAGAAAATCGTTTATTAAATTGTATGTGCCCTTATTACCTTATTTCTGGACTAACCCCCAGTTTCACAGTGGGAGTTTGAACTTAAGATCAACTGAACCGTAAACTGAGTTTTAATTTTTGGTTTAATTC
Source organism: Philhelius pedissequus (assembly GCA_910595825.1). Taxonomy (NCBI): domain Eukaryota; kingdom Metazoa; phylum Arthropoda; class Insecta; order Diptera; family Syrphidae; genus Philhelius; species Philhelius pedissequus. The sequence continues at coordinate 229,726,542 of OU343160.1, read as the reverse complement.
GTCCGGTTTCAAAGTGGAATCTCATCTTCAGAGCAGTTGAACTTCGTTTAACTATATTTTATGAAAATATCTGGCAGTATTTTTCTTGCCTCGTCCTCCCTTTCTCTCTCTGACACAAAAAAACACGCGAAACAACGAGAATAATAAATAAAATAATATTCAAAATCCTTATAACAATTCGATAACATTTGATTACAGAATTTTGTTTAGTTCATAATATTTTCTAAAAAAAAAACAACACAAACGCTGAACTGAAGTTTAAAGGGCAGAATAATCTCGGTTAACGTAAACTACAAATTCAACTCTGTTCAAGGCTTAAGCGATACTGTGAAACAGAATAAATTGTTAATCGGAAGTTTAAACCAAAAGTGGAGTTTAAGCTCGCACTGTGAAACACGGGGTAAATGTTTATACTAGTTTTTGTATATAAAATACATTTTTGAGACTAAAATTTATTTTTTTTTTATTATAATTCTTGTAGATGTATCTCTTTTTATTCCTTTTTGTTGTGTTTTTGCAGAAGATTTAACAAGTTAACGTAATTTTCTACTGTAGTTGAAAACGAAATAAGGCCAAATTGGATTTATTTCGATTTGTTAATTGAAATAAGGTCAAACTCCGAATTTGGTCCTATTTCGTTTTTGAGAACATAATTAATGTAAATCCATTAATTTAATTTTAAAGAGATGTGAAAGTTCGTATAGTTGGATGATTTTTCCCGTTTCACGTATCAACGATTGAACGGATTTTAATGAAATCTCATAGTATTCAGTGACATAAATACCAAAGATGTGTTTGTAGCTTAGTGTAGGCAAAAATAATTTAAGTACTGAGGTAAGAATAAACGGATGAAACACAATTAAATAGTTTGGGCTGCCTTCTAAAAGACTTATACTTATATTTACCTACATGAAAGTCAGTTTTTGTTATGAATGAAATGAAAAATAAAGTGAAACCAGGTTAAATTCATATGAACAGTATTTACAATAGGTATGGGAATATTGGTGGCACGTGCGATTAATCGTTATGAATATGCTTGTAAGTCATTACAAGCTCAAACGATTTTTGTAAGTTAATTAATAAAGGAAGAAGGTATTTTTTCTTATAGTTTTTGTCAAACATACAAAATACAAAGTTTAAACAAAATGGGTTTACTCTTTTCCGAAATATTGAATTTAATTTTTAAAAATACAAAAAAAATATTAATTACATATATTGGTATGCAGTATAAATTCTGCTACCTACATTTATATATGTGTGAAATTTCGAAAGAATCGGTTAAGCCATTTATGAGATAGTCGAAACCAAAAAAAAGGTCCTATGGAAAATACCGTTCTTAGACAATTAATTTTGGGGGTGGCCGTGGCGCGATAGTTGTGTCTTCGCCTGTCAACCTCATGGTCACAGGTTCAATCCGTGCCGTAGTCTATGTCTTCTTATTTTCCATTAAAACCAATTCTAAAAATAATTGTCATACAATGAGTTGCTGGACTGACAGACTGACAGAATGATAGACTGACAGACTGACAGACTGACAAACTGACAAACTGACAGACTGACAGACTGACAGACTGACAGACTGACAAACTGACAGACTGACAGACTGACAGACTGACAGACTGACAGACTGACAGACTGACAGACTGACAGACTGACAGACTGACAGACTGACAGACTGACAGACTGACAGACTGACAGACTGACAGACTGACAGACTGACAGACTGACAGACTGACAGACTGACAGACTGACAGACTGACAGACTGACAGACTGACAGACTGACAGACTGACAGACTGACAGACTGACAGACTGACAGACTGACAGACTGACAGACTGACAGACTGACAGACTGACAGACTGACAGACTGACAGACTGACAGACTGACAGACTGACAGACTGACAGACTGACAGACTGACAGACTGACAGACTGACAGACTGACAGACTGACAGACTGACAGACTGACAGACTGACAGACTGACAGACTGACAGACTGACAGACTGACAGACTGACAGACTGACAGACTGACAGACTGACAGACTGACAGACTGACAGACTGACAGACTGACAGACTGACAGACTGACAGACTGACAGACTGACAGACTGACAGACTGACAGACTGACAGACTGACAGACTGACAGACTGACAGACTGACAGACTGACAGACTGACAGACTGACAGACTGACAGACTGACAGACTGACAGACTGACAGACTGACAGACTGACAGACTGACAGACTGACAGACTGACAGACTGACAGACTGACAGACTGACAGACTGACAGACTGACAGACTGACAGACTGACAGACTGACAGACTGACAGACTGACAGACTGACAGACTGACAGACTGACAGACTGACAGACTGACAGACTGACAGACTGACAGACTGACAGACTGACAGACTGACAGACTGACAGACTGACAGACTGACAGACTGACAGACTGACAGACTGACAGACTGACAGACTGACAGACTGACAGACTGACAGACTGACAGACTGACAGACTGACAGACTGACAGACTGACAGACTGACAGACTGACAGACTGACAGACTGACAGACTGACAGACTGACAGACTGACAGACTGACAGACTGACAGACTGACAGACTGACAGACTGACAGACTGACAGACTGACAGACTGACAGACTGACAGACTGACAGACTGACAGACTGACAGACTGACAGACTGACAGACTGACAGACTGACAGACTGACAGACTGACAGACTGACAGACTGACAGACTGACAGACTGACAGACTGACAGACTGACAGACTGACAGACTGACAGACTGACAGACTGACAGACTGACAGACTGACAGACTGACAGACTGACAGACTGACAGACTGACAGACTGACAGACTGACAGACTGACAGACTGACAGACTGACAGACTGACAGACTGACAGACTGACAGACTGACAGACTGACAGACTGACAGACTGACAGACTGACAGACTGACAGACTGACAGACTGACAGACTGACAGACTGACAGACTGACAGACTGACAGACTGACAGACTGACAGACTGACAGACTGACAGACTGACAGACTGACAGACTGACAGACTGACAGACTGACAGACTGACAGACTGACAGACTGACAGACTGACAGACTGACAGACTGACAGACTGACAGACTGACAGACTGACAGACTGACAGACTGACAGACTGACAGACTGACAGACTGACAGACTGACAGACTGACAGACTGACAGACTGACAGACTGACAGACTGACAGACTGACAGACTGACAGACTGACAGACTGACAGACTGACAGACTGACAGACTGACAGACTGACAGACTGACAGACTGACAGACTGACAGACTGACAGACTGACAGACTGACAGACTGACAGACTGACAGACTGACAGACTGACAGACTGACAGACTGACAGACTGACAGACTGACAGACTGACAGACTGACAGACTGACAGACTGACAGACTGACAGACTGACAGACTGACAGACTGACAGACTGACAGACTGACAGACTGACAGACTGACAGACTGACAGACTGACAGACTGACAGACTGACAGACTGACAGACTGACAGACTGACAGACTGACAGACTGACAGACTGACAGACTGACAGACTGACAGACTGACAGACTGACAGACTGACAGACTGACAGACTGACAGACTGACAGACTGACAGACTGACAGACTGACAGACTGACAGACTGACAGACTGACAGACTGACAGACTGACAGACTGACAGACTGACAGACTGACAGACTGACAGACTGACAGACTGACAGACTGACAGACTGACAGACTGACAGACTGACAGACTGACAGACTGACAGACTGACAGACTGACAGACTGACAGACTGACAGACTGACAGACTGACAGACTGACAGACTGACAGACTGACAGACTGACAGACTGACAGACTGACAGACTGACAGACTGACAGACTGACAGACTGACAGACTGACAGACTGACAGACTGACAGACTGACAGACTGACAGACTGACAGACTGACAGACTGACAGACTGACAGACTGACAGACTGACAGACTGACAGACTGACAGACTGACAGACTGACAGACTGACAGACTGACAGACTGACAGACTGACAGACTGACAGACTGACAGACTGACAGACTGACAGACTGACAGACTGACAGACTGACAGACTGACAGACTGACAGACTGACAGACTGACAGACTGACAGACTGACAGACTGACAGACTGACAGACTGACAGACTGACAGACTGACAGACTGACAGACTGACAGACTGACAGACTGACAGACTGACAGACTGACAGACTGACAGACTGACAGACTGACAGACTGACAGACTGACAGACTGACAGACTGACAGACTGACAGACTGACAGACTGACAGACTGACAGACTGACAGACTGACAGACTGACAGACTGACAGACTGACAGACTGACAGACTGACAGACTGACAGACTGACAGACTGACAGACTGACAGACTGACAGACTGACAGACTGACAGACTGACAGACTGACAGACTGACAGACTGACAGACTGACAGACTGACAGACTGACAGACTGACAGACTGACAGACTGACAGACTGACAGACTGACAGACTGACAGACTGACAGACTGACAGACTGACAGACTGACAGACTGACAGACTGACAGACTGACAGACTGACAGACTGACAGACTGACAGACTGACAGACTGACAGACTGACAGACTGACAGACTGACAGACTGACAGACTGACAGACTGACAGACTGACAGACTGACAGACTGACAGACTGACAGACTGACAGACTGACAGACTGACAGACTGACAGACTGACAGACTGACAGACTGACAGACTGACAGACTGACAGACTGACAGACTGACAGACTGACAGACTGACAGACTGACAGACTGACAGACTGACAGACTGACAGACTGACAGACTGACAGACTGACAGACTGACAGACTGACAGACTGACAGACTGACAGACTGACAGACTGACAGACTGACAGACTGACAGACTGACAGACTGACAGACTGACAGACTGACAGACTGACAGACTGACAGACTGACAGACTGACAGACTGACAGACTGACAGACTGACAGACTGACAGACTGACAGACTGACAGACTGACAGACTGACAGACTGACAGACTGACAGACTGACAGACTGACAGACTGACAGACTGACAGACTGACAGACTGACAGACTGACAGACTGACAGACTGACAGACTGACAGACTGACAGACTGACAGACTGACAGACTGACAGACTGACAGACTGACAGACTGACAGACTGACAGACTGACAGACTGACAGACTGACAGACTGACAGACTGACAGACTGACAGACTGACAGACTGACAGACTGACAGACTGACAGACTGACAGACTGACAGACTGACAGACTGACAGACTGACAGACTGACAGACTGACAGACTGACAGACTGACAGACTGACAGACTGACAGACTGACAGACTGACAGACTGACAGACTGACAGACTGACAGACTGACAGACTGACAGACTGACAGACTGACAGACTGACAGACTGACAGACTGACAGACTGACAGACTGACAGACTGACAGACTGACAGACTGACAGACTGACAGACTGACAGACTGACAGACTGACAGACTGACAGACTGACAGACTGACAGACTGACAGACTGACAGACTGACAGACTGACAGACTGACAGACTGACAGACTGACAGACTGACAGACTGACAGACTGACAGACTGACAGACTGACAGACTGACAGACTGACAGACTGACAGACTGACAGACTGACAGACTGACAGACTGACAGACTGACAGACTGACAGACTGACAGACTGACAGACTGACAGACTGACAGACTGACAGACTGACAGACTGACAGACTGACAGACTGACAGACTGACAGACTGACAGACTGACAGACTGACAGACTGACAGACTGACAGACTGACAGACTGACAGACTGACAGACTGACAGACTGACAGACTGACAGACTGACAGACTGACAGACTGACAGACTGACAGACTGACAGACTGACAGACTGACAGACTGACAGACTGACAGACTGACAGACTGACAGACTGACAGACTGACAGACTGACAGACTGACAGACTGACAGACTGACAGACTGACAGACTGACAGACTGACAGACTGACAGACTGACAGACTGACAGACTGACAGACTGACAGACTGACAGACTGACAGACTGACAGACTGACAGACTGACAGACTGACAGACTGACAGACTGACAGACTGACAGACTGACAGACTGACAGACTGACAGACTGACAGACTGACAGACTGACAGACTGACAGACTGACAGACTGACAGACTGACAGACTGACAGACTGACAGACTGACAGACTGACAGACTGACAGACTGACAGACTGACAGACTGACAGACTGACAGACTGACAGACTGACAGACTGACAGACTGACAGACTGACAGACTGACAGACTGACAGACTGACAGACTGACAGACTGACAGACTGACAGACTGACAGACTGACAGACTGACAGACTGACAGACTGACAGACTGACAGACTGACAGACTGACAGACTGACAGACTGACAGACTGACAGACTGACAGACTGACAGACTGACAGACTGACAGACTGACAGACTGACAGACTGACAGACTGACAGACTGACAGACTGACAGACTGACAGACTGACAGACTGACAGACTGACAGACTGACAGACTGACAGACTGACAGACTGACAGACTGACAGACTGACAGACTGACAGACTGACAGACTGACAGACTGACAGACTGACAGACTGACAGACTGACAGACTGACAGACTGACAGACTGACAGACTGACAGACTGACAGACTGACAGACTGACAGACTGACAGACTGACAGACTGACAGACTGACAGACTGACAGACTGACAGACTGACAGACTGACAGACTGACAGACTGACAGACTGACAGACTGACAGACTGACAGACTGACAGACTGACAGACTGACAGACTGACAGACTGACAGACTGACAGACTGACAGACTGACAGACTGACAGACTGACAGACTGACAGACTGACAGACTGACAGACTGACAGACTGACAGACTGACAGACTGACAGACTGACAGACTGACAGACTGACAGACTGACAGACTGACAGACTGACAGACTGACAGACTGACAGACTGACAGACTGACAGACTGACAGACTGACAGACTGACAGACTGACAGACTGACAGACTGACAGACTGACAGACTGACAGACTGACAGACTGACAGACTGACAGACTGACAGACTGACAGACTGACAGACTGACAGACTGACAGACTGACAGACTGACAGACTGACAGACTGACAGACTGACAGACTGACAGACTGACAGACTGACAGACTGACAGACTGACAGACTGACAGACTGACAGACTGACAGACTGACAGACTGACAGACTGACAGACTGACAGACTGACAGACTGACAGACTGACAGACTGACAGACTGACAGACTGACAGACTGACAGACTGACAGACTGACAGACTGACAGACTGACAGACTGACAGACTGACAGACTGACAGACTGACAGACTGACAGACTGACAGACTGACAGACTGACAGACTGACAGACTGACAGACTGACAGACTGACAGACTGACAGACTGACAGACTGACAGACTGACAGACTGACAGACTGACAGACTGACAGACTGACAGACTGACAGACTGACAGACTGACAGACTGACAGACTGACAGACTGACAGACTGACAGACTGACAGACTGACAGACTGACAGACTGACAGACTGACAGACTGACAGACTGACAGACTGACAGACTGACAGACTGACAGACTGACAGACTGACAGACTGACAGACTGACAGACTGACAGACTGACAGACTGACAGACTGACAGACTGACAGACTGACAGACTGACAGACTGACAGACTGACAGACTGACAGACTGACAGACTGACAGACTGACAGACTGACAGACTGACAGACTGACAGACTGACAGACTGACAGACTGACAGACTGACAGACTGACAGACTGACAGACTGACAGACTGACAGACTGACAGACTGACAGACTGACAGACTGACAGACTGACAGACTGACAGACTGACAGACTGACAGACTGACAGACTGACAGACTGACAGACTGACAGACTGACAGACTGACAGACTGACAGACTGACAGACTGACAGACTGACAGACTGACAGACTGACAGACTGACAGACTGACAGACTGACAGACTGACAGACTGACAGACTGACAGACTGACAGACTGACAGACTGACAGACTGACAGACTGACAGACTGACAGACTGACAGACTGACAGACTGACAGACTGACAGACTGACAGACTGACAGACTGACAGACTGACAGACTGACAGACTGACAGACTGACAGACTGACAGACTGACAGACTGACAGACTGACAGACTGACAGACTGACAGACTGACAGACTGACAGACTGACAGACTGACAGACTGACAGACTGACAGACTGACAGACTGACAGACTGACAGACTGACAGACTGACAGACTGACAGACTGACAGACTGACAGACTGACAGACTGACAGACTGACAGACTGACAGACTGACAGACTGACAGACTGACAGACTGACAGACTGACAGACTGACAGACTGACAGACTGACAGACTGACAGACTGACAGACTGACAGACTGACAGACTGACAGACTGACAGACTGACAGACTGACAGACTGACAGACTGACAGACTGACAGACTGACAGACTGACAGACTGACAGACTGACAGACTGACAGACTGACAGACTGACAGACTGACAGACTGACAGACTGACAGACTGACAGACTGACAGACTGACAGACTGACAGACTGACAGACTGACAGACTGACAGACTGACAGACTGACAGACTGACAGACTGACAGACTGACAGACTGACAGACTGACAGACTGACAGACTGACAGACTGACAGACTGACAGACTGACAGACTGACAGACTGACAGACTGACAGACTGACAGACTGACAGACTGACAGACTGACAGACTGACAGACTGACAGACTGACAGACTGACAGACTGACAGACTGACAGACTGACAGACTGACAGACTGACAGACTGACAGACTGACAGACTGACAGACTGACAGACTGACAGACTGACAGACTGACAGACTGACAGACTGACAGACTGACAGACTGACAGACTGACAGACTGACAGACTGACAGACTGACAGACTGACAGACTGACAGACTGACAGACTGACAGACTGACAGACTGACAGACTGACAGACTGACAGACTGACAGACTGACAGACTGACAGACTGACAGACTGACAGACTGACAGACTGACAGACTGACAGACTGACAGACTGACAGACTGACAGACTGACAGACTGACAGACTGACAGACTGACAGACTGACAGACTGACAGACTGACAGACTGACAGACTGACAGACTGACAGACTGACAGACTGACAGACTGACAGACTGACAGACTGACAGACTGACAGACTGACAGACTGACAGACTGACAGACTGACAGACTGACAGACTGACAGACTGACAGACTGACAGACTGACAGACTGACAGACTGACAGACTGACAGACTGACAGACTGACAGACTGACAGACTGACAGACTGACAGACTGACAGACTGACAGACTGACAGACTGACAGACTGACAGACTGACAGACTGACAGACTGACAGACTGACAGACTGACAGACTGACAGACTGACAGACTGACAGACTGACAGACTGACAGACTGACAGACTGACAGACTGACAGACTGACAGACTGACAGACTGACAGACTGACAGACTGACAGACTGACAGACTGACAGACTGACAGACTGACAGACTGACAGACTGACAGACTGACAGACTGACAGACTGACAGACTGACAGACTGACAGACTGACAGACTGACAGACTGACAGACTGACAGACTGACAGACTGACAGACTGACAGACTGACAGACTGACAGACTGACAGACTGACAGACTGACAGACTGACAGACTGACAGACTGACAGACTGACAGACTGACAGACTGACAGACTGACAGACTGACAGACTGACAGACTGACAGACTGACAGACTGACAGACTGACAGACTGACAGACTGACAGACTGACAGACTGACAGACTGACAGACTGACAGACTGACAGACTGACAGACTGACAGACTGACAGACTGACAGACTGACAGACTGACAGACTGACAGACTGACAGACTGACAGACTGACAGACTGACAGACTGACAGACTGACAGACTGACAGACTGACAGACTGACAGACTGACAGACTGACAGACTGACAGACTGACAGACTGACAGACTGACAGACTGACAGACTGACAGACTGACAGACTGACAGACTGACAGACTGACAGACTGACAGACTGACAGACTGACAGACTGACAGACTGACAGACTGACAGACTGACAGACTGACAGACTGACAGACTGACAGACTGACAGACTGACAGACTGACAGACTGACAGACTGACAGACTGACAGACTGACAGACTGACAGACTGACAGACTGACAGACTGACAGACTGACAGACTGACAGACTGACAGACTGACAGACTGACAGACTGACAGACTGACAGACTGACAGACTGACAGACTGACAGACTGACAGACTGACAGACTGACAGACTGACAGACTGACAGACTGACAGACTGACAGACTGACAGACTGACAGACTGACAGACTGACAGACTGACAGACTGACAGACTGACAGACTGACAACAGACTGACAGACTGACAGACTGACAGACTGACAGACTGACAGACTGACAGACTGACAGACTGACAGACTGACAGACTGACAGACTGACAGACTGACAGACTGACAGACTGACAGACTGACAGACTGACAGACTGACAGACTGACAGACTGACAGACTGACAGACTGACAGACTGACAGACTGACAGACTGACAGACTGACAGACTGACAGACTGACAGACTGACAGACTGACAGACTGACAGACTGACAGACTGACAGACTGACAGACTGACAGACTGACAGACTGACAGACTGACAGACTGACAGACTGACAGACTGACAGACTGACAGACTGACAGACTGACAGACTGACAGACTGACAGACTGACAGACTGACAGACTGACAGACTGACAGACTGACAGACTGACAGACTGACAGACTGACAGACTGACAGACTGACAGACTGACAGACTGACAGACTGACAGACTGACAGACTGACAGACTGACAGACTGACAGACTGACAGACTGACAGACTGACAGACTGACAGACTGACAGACTGACAGACTGACAGACTGACAGACTGACAGACTGACAGACTGACAGACTGACAGACTGACAGACTGACAGACTGACAGACTGACAGACTGACAGACTGACAGACTGACAGACTGACAGACTGACAGACTGACAGACTGACAGACTGACAGACTGACAGACTGACAGACTGACAGACTGACAGACTGACAGACTGACAGACTGACAGACTGACAGACTGACAGACTGACAGACTGACAGACTGACAGACTGACAGACTGACAGACTGACAGACTGACAGACTGACAGACTGACAGACTGACAGACTGACAGACTGACAGACTGACAGACTGACAGACTGACAGACTGACAGACTGACAGACTGACAGACTGACAGACTGACAGACTGACAGACTGACAGACTGACAGACTGACAGACTGACAGACTGACAGACTGACAGACTGACAGACTGACAGACTGACAGACTGACAGACTGACAGACTGACAGACTGACAGACTGACAGACTGACAGACTGACAGACTGACAGACTGACAGACTGACAGACTGACAGACTGACAGACTGACAGACTGACAGACTGACAGACTGACAGACTGACAGACTGACAGACTGACAGACTGACAGACTGACAGACTGACAGACTGACAGACTGACAGACTGACAGACTGACAGACTGACAGACTGACAGACTGACAGACTGACAGACTGACAGACTGACAGACTGACAGACTGACAGACTGACAGACTGACAGACTGACAGACTGACAGACTGACAGACTGACAGACTGACAGACTGACAGACTGACAGACTGACAGACTGACAGACTGACAGACTGACAGACTGACAGACTGACAGACTGACAGACTGACAGACTGACAGACTGACAGACTGACAGACTGACAGACTGACAGACTGACAGACTGACAGACTGACAGACTGACAGACTGACAGACTGACAGACTGACAGACTGACAGACTGACAGACTGACAGACTGACAGACTGACAGACTGACAGACTGACAGACTGACAGACTGACAGACTGACAGACTGACAGACTGACAGACTGACAGACTGACAGACTGACAGACTGACAGACTGACAGACTGACAGACTGACAGACTGACAGACTGACAGACTGACAGACTGACAGACTGACAGACTGACAGACTGACAGACTGACAGACTGACAGACTGACAGACTGACAGACTGACAGACTGACAGACTGACAGACTGACAGACTGACAGACTGACAGACTGACAGACTGACAGACTGACAGACTGACAGACTGACAGACTGACAGACTGACAGACTGACAGACTGACAGACTGACAGACTGACAGACTGACAGACTGACAGACTGACAGACTGACAGACTGACAGACTGACAGACTGACAGACTGACAGACTGACAGACTGACAGACTGACAGACTGACAGACTGACAGACTGACAGACTGACAGACTGACAGACTGACAGACTGACAGACTGACAGACTGACAGACTGACAGACTGACAGACTGACAGACTGACAGACTGACAGACTGACAGACTGACAGACTGACAGACTGACAGACTGACAGACTGACAGACTGACAGACTGACAGACTGACAGACTGACAGACTGACAGACTGACAGACTGACAGACTGACAGACTGACAGACTGACAGACTGACAGACTGACAGACTGACAGACTGACAGACTGACAGACTGACAGACTGACAGACTGACAGACTGACAGACTGACAGACTGACAGACTGACAGACTGACAGACTGACAGACTGACAGACTGACAGACTGACAGACTGACAGACTGACAGACTGACAGACTGACAGACTGACAGACTGACAGACTGACAGACTGACAGACTGACAGACTGACAGACTGACAGACTGACAGACTGACAGACTGACAGACTGACAGACTGACAGACTGACAGACTGACAGACTGACAGACTGACAGACTGACAGACTGACAGACTGACAGACTGACAGACTGACAGACTGACAGACTGACAGACTGACAGACTGACAGACTGACAGACTGACAGACTGACAGACTGACAGACTGACAGACTGACAGACTGACAGACTGACAGACTGACAGACTGACAGACTGACAGACTGACAGACTGACAGACTGACACAGACTGACAGACTGACAGACTGACAGACTGATGACAGACTGACAGACAGACTGACAGACTGACAGACTGACAGACTGACAGACTGACAGACTGACAGACTGACAGACTGACAGACTGACAGACTGACAGACTGACAGACTGACAGACTGACAGACTGACAGACTGACAGACTGACAGACTGACAGACTGACAGACTGACAGACTGACAGACTGACAGACTGACAGACTGACAGACTGACAGACTGACAGACTGACAGACTGACAGACTGACAGACTGACAGACTGACAGACTGACAGACTGACAGACTGACAGACTGACAGACTGACAGACTGACAGACTGACAGACTGACAGACTGACAGACTGACAGACTGACAGACTGACAGACTGACAGACTGACAGACTGACAGACTGACAGACTGACAGACTGACAGACTGACAGACTGACAGACTGACAGACTGACAGACTGACAGACTGACAGACTGACAGACTGACAGACTGACAGACTGACAGACTGACAGACTGACAGACTGACAGACTGACAGACTGACAGACTGACAGACTGACAGACTGACAGACTGACAGACTGACAGACTGACAGACTGACAGACTGACAGACTGACAGACTGACAGACTGACAGACTGACAGACTGACAGACTGACAGACTGACAGACTGACAGACTGACAGACTGACAGACTGACAGACTGACAGACTGACAGACTGACAGACTGACAGACTGACAGACTGACAGACTGACAGACTGACAGACTGACAGACTGACAGACTGACAGACTGACAGACTGACAGACTGACAGACTGACAGACTGACAGACTGACAGACTGACAGACTGACAGACTGACAGACTGACAGACTGACAGACTGACAGACTGACAGACTGACAGACTGACAGACTGACAGACTGACAGACTGACAGACTGACAGACTGACAGACTGACAGACTGACAGACTGACAGACTGACAGACTGACAGACTGACAGACTGACAGACTGACAGACTGACAGACTGACAGACTGACAGACTGACAGACTGACAGACTGACAGACTGACAGACTGACAGACTGACAGACTGACAGACTGACAGACTGACAGACTGACAGACTGACAGACTGACAGACTGACAGACTGACAGACTGACAGACTGACAGACTGACAGACTGACAGACTGACAGACTGACAGACTGACAGACTGACAGACTGACAGACTGACAGACTGACAGACTGACAGACTGACAGACTGACAGACTGACAGACTGACAGACTGACAGACTGACAGACTGACAGACTGACAGACTGACAGACTGACAGACTGACAGACTGACAGACTGACAGACTGACAGACTGACAGACTGACAGACTGACAGACTGACAGACTGACAGACTGACAGACTGACAGACTGACAGACTGACAGACTGACAGACTGACAGACTGACAGACTGACAGACTGACAGACTGACAGACTGACAGACTGACAGACTGACAGACTGACAGACTGACAGACTGACAGACTGACAGACTGACAGACTGACAGACTGACAGACTGACAGACTGACAGACTGACAGACTGACAGACTGACAGACTGACAGACTGACAGACTGACAGACTGACAGACTGACAGACTGACAGACTGACAGACTGACAGACTGACAGACTGACAGACTGACAGACTGACAGACTGACAGACTGACAGACTGACAGACTGACAGACTGACAGACTGACAGACTGACAGACTGACAGACTGACAGACTGACAGACTGACAGACTGACAGACTGACAGACTGACAGACTGACAGACTGACAGACTGACAGACTGACAGACTGACAGACTGACAGACTGACAGACTGACAGACTGACAGACTGACAGACTGACAGACTGACAGACTGACAGACTGACAGACTGACAGACTGACAGACTGACAGACTGACAGACTGACAGACTGACAGACTGACAGACTGACAGACTGACAGACTGACAGACTGACAGACTGACAGACTGACAGACTGACAGACTGACAGACTGACAGACTGACAGACTGACAGACTGACAGACTGACAGACTGACAGACTGACAGACTGACAGACTGACAGACTGACAGACTGACAGACTGACAGACTGACAGACTGACAGACTGACAGACTGACAGACTGACAGACTGACAGACTGACAGACTGACAGACTGACAGACTGACAGACTGACAGACTGACAGACTGACAGACTGACAGACTGACAGACTGACAGACTGACAGACTGACAGACTGACAGACTGACAGACTGACAGACTGACAGACTGACAGACTGACAGACTGACAGACTGACAGACTGACAGACTGACAGACTGACAGACTGACAGACTGACAGACTGACAGACTGACAGACTGACAGACTGACAGACGACTGACAGACTGACAGACTGACAGACTGACAGACTGACAGACTGACAGACTGACAGACTGACAGACTGACAGACTGACAGACTGACAGACTGACAGACTGACAGACTGACAGACTGACAGACTGACAGACTGACAGACTGACAGACTGACAGACTGACAGACTGACAGACTGACAGACTGACAGACTGACAGACTGACAGACTGACAGACTGACAGACTGACAGACTGACAGACTGACAGACTGACAGACTGACAGACTGACAGACTGACAGACTGACAGACTGACAGACTGACAGACTGACAGACTGACAGACTGACAGACTGACAGACTGACAGACTGACAGACTGACAGACTGACAGACTGACAGACTGACAGACTGACAGACTGACAGACTGACAGACTGACAGACTGACAGACTGACAGACTGACAGACTGACAGACTGACAGACTGACAGACTGACAGACTGACAGACTGACAGACTGACAGACTGACAGACTGACAGACTGACAGACTGACAGACTGACAGACTGACAGACTGACAGACTGACAGACTGACAGACTGACAGACTGACAGACTGACAGACTGACAGACTGACAGACTGACAGACTGACAGACTGACAGACTGACAGACTGACAGACTGACAGACTGACAGACTGACAGACTGACAGACTGACAGACTGACAGACTGACAGACTGACAGACTGACAGACTGACAGACTGACAGACTGACAGACTGACAGACTGACAGACTGACAGACTGACAGACTGACAGACTGACAGACTGACAGACTGACAGACTGACAGACTGACAGACTGACAGACTGACAGACTGACAGACTGACAGACTGACAGACTGACAGACTGACAGACTGACAGACTGACAGACTGACAGACTGACAGACTGACAGACTGACAGACTGACAGACTGACAGACTGACAGACTGACAGACTGACAGACTGACAGACTGACAGACTGACAGACTGACAGACTGACAGACTGACAGACTGACAGACTGACAGACTGACAGACTGACAGACTGACAGACTGACAGACTGACAGACTGACAGACTGACAGACTGACAGACTGACAGACTGACAGACTGACAGACTGACAGACTGACAGACTGACAGACTGACAGACTGACAGACTGACAGACTGACAGACTGACAGACTGACAGACTGACAGACTGACAGACTGACAGACTGACAGACTGACAGACTGACAGACTGACAGACTGACAGACTGACAGACTGACAGACTGACAGACTGACAGACTGACAGACTGACAGACTGACAGACTGACAGACTGACAGACTGACAGACTGACAGACTGACAGACTGACAGACTGACAGACTGACAGACTGACAGACTGACAGACTGACAGACTGACAGACTGACAGACTGACAGACTGACAGACTGACAGACTGACAGACTGACAGACTGACAGACTGACAGACTGACAGACTGACAGACTGACAGACTGACAGACTGACAGACTGACAGACTGACAGACTGACAGACTGACAGACTGACAGACTGACAGACTGACAGACTGACAGACTGACAGACTGACAGACTGACAGACTGACAGACTGACAGACTGACAGACTGACAGACTGACAGACTGACAGACTGACAGACTGACAGACTGACAGACTGACAGACTGACAGACTGACAGACTGACAGACTGACAGACTGACAGACTGACAGACTGACAGACTGACAGACTGACAGACTGACAGACTGACAGACTGACAGACTGACAGACTGACAGACTGACAGACTGACAGACTGACAGACTGACAGACTGACAGACTGACAGACTGACAGACTGACAGACTGACAGACTGACAGACTGACAGACTGACAGACTGACAGACTGACAGACTGACAGACTGACAGACTGACAGACTGACAGACTGACAGACTGACAGACTGACAGACTGACAGACTGACAGACTGACAGACTGACAGACTGACAGACTGACAGACTGACAGACTGACAGACTGACAGACTGACAGACTGACAGACTGACAGACTGACAGACTGACAGACTGACAGACTGACAGACTGACAGACTGACAGACTGACAGACTGACAGACTGACAGACTGACAGACTGACAGACTGACAGACTGACAGACTGACAGACTGACAGACTGACAGACTGACAGACTGACAGACTGACAGACTGACAGACTGACAGACTGACAGACTGACAGACTGACAGACTGACAGACTGACAGACTGACAGACTGACAGACTGACAGACTGACAGACTGACAGACTGACAGACTGACAGACTGACAGACTGACAGACTGACAGACTGACAGACTGACAGACTGACAGACTGACAGACTGACAGACTGACAGACTGACAGACTGACAGACTGACAGACTGACAGACTGACAGACTGACAGACTGACAGACTGACAGACTGACAGACTGACAGACTGACAGACTGACAGACTGACAGACTGACAGACTGACAGACTGACAGACTGACAGACTGACAGACTGACAGACTGACAGACTGACAGACTGACAGACTGACAGACTGACAGACTGACAGACTGACAGACTGACAGACTGACAGACTGACAGACTGACAGACTGACAGACTGACAGACTGACAGACTGACAGACTGACAGACTGACAGACTGACAGACTGACAGACTGACAGACTGACAGACTGACAGACTGACAGACTGACAGACTGACAGACTGACAGACTGACAGACTGACAGACTGACAGACTGACAGACTGACAGACTGACAGACTGACAGACTGACAGACTGACAGACTGACAGACTGACAGACTGACAGACTGACAGACTGACAGACTGACAGACTGACAGACTGACAGACTGACAGACTGACAGACTGACAGACTGACAGACTGACAGACTGACAGACTGACAGACTGACAGACTGACAGACTGACAGACTGACAGACTGACAGACTGACAGACTGACAGACTGACAGACTGACAGACTGACAGACTGACAGACTGACAGACTGACAGACTGACAGACTGACAGACTGACAGACTGACAGACTGACAGACTGACAGACTGACAGACTGACAGACTGACAGACTGACAGACTGACAGACTGACAGACTGACAGACTGACAGACTGACAGACTGACAGACTGACAGACTGACAGACTGACAGACTGACAGACTGACAGACTGACAGACTGACAGACTGACAGACTGACAGACTGACAGACTGACAGACTGACAGACTGACAGACTGACAGACTGACAGACTGACAGACTGACAGACTGACAGACTGACAGACTGACAGACTGACAGACTGACAGACTGACAGACTGACAGACTGACAGACTGACAGACTGACAGACTGACAGACTGACAGACTGACAGACTGACAGACTGACAGACTGACAGACTGACAGACTGACAGACTGACAGACTGACAGACTGACAGACTGACAGACTGACAGACTGACAGACTGACAGACTGACAGACTGACAGACTGACAGACTGACAGACTGACAGACTGACAGACTGACAGACTGACAGACTGACAGACTGACAGACTGACAGACTGACAGACTGACAGACTGACAGACTGACAGACTGACAGACTGACAGACTGACAGACTGACAGACTGACAGACTGACAGACTGACAGACTGACAGACTGACAGACTGACAGACTGACAGACTGACAGACTGACAGACTGACAGACTGACAGACTGACAGACTGACAGACTGACAGACTGACAGACTGACAGACTGACAGACTGACAGACTGACAGACTGACAGACTGACAGACTGACAGACTGACAGACTGACAGACTGACAGACTGACAGACTGACAGACTGACAGACTGACAGACTGACAGACTGACAGACTGACAGACTGACAGACTGACAGACTGACAGACTGACAGACTGACAGACTGACAGACTGACAGACTGACAGACTGACAGACTGACAGACTGACAGACTGACAGACTGACAGACTGACAGACTGACAGACTGACAGACTGACAGACTGACAGACTGACAGACTGACAGACTGACAGACTGACAGACTGACAGACTGACAGACTGACAGACTGACAGACTGACAGACTGACAGACTGACAGACTGACAGACTGACAGACTGACAGACTGACAGACTGACAGACTGACAGACTGACAGACTGACAGACTGACAGACTGACAGACTGACAGACTGACAGACTGACAGACTGACAGACTGACAGACTGACAGACTGACAGACTGACAGACTGACAGACTGACAGACTGACAGACTGACAGACTGACAGACTGACAGACTGACAGACTGACAGACTGACAGACTGACAGACTGACAGACTGACAGACTGACAGACTGACAGACTGACAGACTGACAGACTGACAGACTGACAGACTGACAGACTGACAGACTGACAGACTGACAGACTGACAGACTGACAGACTGACAGACTGACAGACTGACAGACTGACAGACTGACAGACTGACAGACTGACAGACTGACAGACTGACAGACTGACAGACTGACAGACTGACAGACTGACAGACTGACAGACTGACAGACTGACAGACTGACAGACTGACAGACTGACAGACTGACAGACTGACAGACTGACAGACTGACAGACTGACAGACTGACAGACTGACAGACTGACAGACTGACAGACTGACAGACTGACAGACTGACAGACTGACAGACTGACAGACTGACAGACTGACAGACTGACAGACTGACAGACTGACAGACTGACAGACTGACAGACTGACAGACTGACAGACTGACAGACTGACAGACTGACAGACTGACAGACTGACAGACTGACAGACTGACAGACTGACAGACTGACAGACTGACAGACTGACAGACTGACAGACTGACAGACTGACAGACTGACAGACTGACAGACTGACAGACTGACAGACTGACAGACTGACAGACTGACAGACTGACAGACTGACAGACTGACAGACTGACAGACTGACAGACTGACAGACTGACAGACTGACAGACTGACAGACTGACAGACTGACAGACTGACAGACTGACAGACTGACAGACTGACAGACTGACAGACTGACAGACTGACAGACTGACAGACTGACAGACTGACAGACTGACAGACTGACAGACTGACAGACTGACAGACTGACAGACTGACAGACTGACAGACTGACAGACTGACAGACTGACAGACTGACAGACTGACAGACTGACAGACTGACAGACTGACAGACTGACAGACTGACAGACTGACAGACTGACAGACTGACAGACTGACAGACTGACAGACTGACAGACTGACAGACTGACAGACTGACAGACTGACAGACTGACAGACTGACAGACTGACAGACTGACAGACTGACAGACTGACAGACTGACAGACTGACAGACTGACAGACTGACAGACTGACAGACTGACAGACTGACAGACTGACAGACTGACAGACTGACAGACTGACAGACTGACAGACTGACAGACTGACAGACTGACAGACTGACAGACTGACAGACTGACAGACTGACAGACTGACAGACTGACAGACTGACAGACTGACAGACTGACAGACTGACAGACTGACAGACTGACAGACTGACAGACTGACAGACTGACAGACTGACAGACTGACAGACTGACAGACTGACAGACTGACAGACTGACAGACTGACAGACTGACAGACTGACAGACTGACAGACTGACAGACTGACAGACTGACAGACTGACAGACTGACAGACTGACAGACTGACAGACTGACAGACTGACAGACTGACAGACTGACAGACTGACAGACTGACAGACTGACAGACTGACAGACTGACAGACTGACAGACTGACAGACTGACAGACTGACAGACTGACAGACTGACAGACTGACAGACTGACAGACTGACAGACTGACAGACTGACAGACTGACAGACTGACAGACTGACAGACTGACAGACTGACAGACTGACAGACTGACAGACTGACAGACTGACAGACTGACAGACTGACAGACTGACAGACTGACAGACTGACAGACTGACAGACTGACAGACTGACAGACTGACAGACTGACAGACTGACAGACTGACAGACTGACAGACTGACAGACTGACAGACTGACAGACTGACAGACTGACAGACTGACAGACTGACAGACTGACAGACTGACAGACTGACAGACTGACAGACTGACAGACTGACAGACTGACAGACTGACAGACTGACAGACTGACAGACTGACAGACTGACAGACTGACAGACTGACAGACTGACAGACTGACAGACTGACAGACTGACAGACTGACAGACTGACAGACTGACAGACTGACAGACTGACAGACTGACAGACTGACAGACTGACAGACTGACAGACTGACAGACTGACAGACTGACAGACTGACAGACTGACAGACTGACAGACTGACAGACTGACAGACTGACAGACTGACAGACTGACAGACTGACAGACTGACAGACTGACAGACTGACAGACTGACAGACTGACAGACTGACAGACTGACAGACTGACAGACTGACAGACTGACAGACTGACAGACTGACAGACTGACAGACTGACAGACTGACAGACTGACAGACTGACAGACTGACAGACTGACAGACTGACAGACTGACAGACTGACAGACTGACAGACTGACAGACTGACAGACTGACAGACTGACAGACTGACAGACTGACAGACTGACAGACTGACAGACTGACAGACTGACAGACTGACAGACTGACAGACTGACAGACTGACAGACTGACAGACTGACAGACTGACAGACTGACAGACTGACAGACTGACAGACTGACAGACTGACAGACTGACAGACTGACAGACTGACAGACTGACAGACTGACAGACTGACAGACTGACAGACTGACAGACTGACAGACTGACAGACTGACAGACTGACAGACTGACAGACTGACAGACTGACAGACTGACAGACTGACAGACTGACAGACTGACAGACTGACAGACTGACAGACTGACAGACTGACAGACTGACAGACTGACAGACTGACAGACTGACAGACTGACAGACTGACAGACTGACAGACTGACAGACTGACAGACTGACAGACTGACAGACTGACAGACTGACAGACTGACAGACTGACAGACTGACAGACTGACAGACTGACAGACTGACAGACTGACAGACTGACAGACTGACAGACTGACAGACTGACAGACTGACAGACTGACAGACTGACAGACTGACAGACTGACAGACTGACAGACTGACAGACTGACAGACTGACAGACTGACAGACTGACAGACTGACAGACTGACAGACTGACAGACTGACAGACTGACAGACTGACAGACTGACAGACTGACAGACTGACAGACTGACAGACTGACAGACTGACAGACTGACAGACTGACAGACTGACAGACTGACAGACTGACAGACTGACAGACTGACTGACAGACTGACAGACTGACAGACTGACAGACTGACAGACTGACAGGACTGACAGACTGACAGACTGACAGACTGACAGACTGACAGAGACAGAGACAGACTGACAGACTGACAGACTGACAGACTGACAGACTGACAGACTGACAGACTGACAGACCTGACAGCTACTGACAGACTGGACAGACTGACAGACTCGACAGACTGACAGACTGACAGACTGACAGACTGACAGACTGACAGACTGACAGACTGACAGACTGACAGACTGACAGACTGACAGACTGACAGACTGACAGACCTGACAGACTGACAGACTGACAGACTGACAGACTGACAGACTGACAGACTGACAGACCTGACAGACTGACAGACTGACAGACTGACAGACTGACAGACTGACAGACTGACAGACTGACAGACCGACAGACTGACAGACTGACAGACTGACAGACTGAGAGACTGACAGACTGACAGACTGACAGACTGACAGACACTGACAGACTGACAGACTGACAGACTGACAGACTGACAGACTGACAGACTGACAGACTGACAGACTGACAGACTGACAGACTGACAGACTGACAGACTGACAGACTGACAGACTGACAGACTGACAGACTGACAGACTGACAGACTGACAGACTGACAGACTGACAGACTGACAGACTGACAGACTGACAGACTGACAGACTGACAGACTGACAGACTGACAGACTGACAGACTGACCAGACTGACAGACTGACAGACTGACAGACTGACAGACTGACAGACTGACAGACTGACAGACTGACAGACTGACAGACTGACAGACTGACAGACTGACAGACTGACAGACTGACAGACTGACAGACTGACAGACTGACAGACTGACAGCCTGACAGACTGACCAGACTGACAGACTGACAGACTGACAGACTGACAGACTGACAGACTGGACAGACTGACAGACTGACAGACTGACAGACTGACAGACTGACAGACTGACAGACGACAGACTGACAGACTGACAGACTGACAGACTGACAGACTGACAGACTGACAGACTGACAGACTGACAGACTGACAGACTGACAGACTGACAGACTGACAGACTGACAGACTGACAGACTGACAGACTGACAGACTGACAGACTGACAGACTGACAGACTGACAGACTGACAGACTGACAGACTGACAGACTGACAGGACTGACAGACTGACAGACTGACAGACTGACAGACTGACAGACTGACAGACTGACAGACTGACAGACTGACAGACTGACAGACTGACAGACTGACAGACTGACAGACTGACAGACTGACAGACTGACAGACTGACAGACTGACAGACTGACAGACTGACAGACTGACAGACTGACAGACTGACAGACTGATCAGACTGACAGACTGACAGACTGACAGACTGACAGACTGACAGACTGACAGACTGACAGACTGACAGACTGACAGACTGACAGACTGACAGACTGACAGACTGACAGACTGACAGACTGACAGACTGACAGACTGACAGACTGACAGACTGACAGGACTGACAGACTGACAGACTGACAGACTGACAGACTGACAGACTGACAGACTGACAGACTGACAGACTGACAGACTGACAGACTGACAGACTGACAGACTGACAGACTGACAGACTGACAGACTGACAGAGCTGACAGACTGACAGACTGACAGACTGACAGACTGACAGACTGACAGACTGACAGACTGACAGACTGACAGACTGACAGACTGACAGACTGACAGACTGACAGACTGACAGACTGACAGACTGACAGACTGACAGACTGACAGACTGACAGACTGACAGACTGACAGACTGACAGACTGACAGACTGACAGACTGACAGACTGACAGACTGACAGACTGACAGACTGACAGACTGACAGACTGACAGACTGACAGACTGACAGACTGACAGACTGACAGACTGACAGACTGACAGACTGACAGACTGACAGACTGACAGACTGACAGACTGACAGACTGACAGACTGACCAGACTGACAGACTGACAGACTGACAGACTGACAGACTGACAGACTGACAGACTGACAGACTGACAGACTGACAGGACTGACAGACTGACAGACTGACAGACTGACAGACTGACAGACTGACAGACTGACAGACTGACAGACTGACAGACTGACAGACTGACAGACTGACAGACTGACAGACTGACAGACTGACAGACTGACAGACTGACAGACTGACAGACTGACCGACTGACAGACTGACAGACTGACAGACTGACAGACTGACAGACTGACAGACTGACAGACTGACAGACTGACAGACTGACAGACTGACAGACTGACAGACTGACAGACTGACAGACTGACAGACTGACAGACTGACAGACTGACAGACTGACAGACTGACAGACAGACTGACAGACTGACAGAGACTGACAGACTGACAGACTGACAGACTGACAGACTGACAGACTGACAGACTGACAGACTGACAGACGACAGCTGACAGACTGACAGACTGACAGACTGACAGATGACAGACTGACAGACTGACAGACTGACAGACTGACAGACTGACCGAACAGTGACAGACTGACAGACTGACAGACTGACAGACTGACAGACTGACAGAGACGTGACAGACTGACAGACTGACAGATACAGACTGACGACTGACAGACTGACAGACTGACAGACTGACAGACTGACAGACTGACAGACGACGACTGACAGACTGACAGACTGACAGACTGACAGACTGACAGACTGACAGACTGACAGACTGACAGACTGACAGACTGACAGACTGACAGACTGACAGACTGACAGACTGACAGACTGACAGACTGACAGACTGACAGACTGACAGACTGACAGACTGACAGACTGACAGACTGACAGACTGACAGACTGACAGACTGACAGACTGACAGACTGACAGACTGACAGACTGACAGACTGACAGACTGACAGACTGACAGACTGACAGACTGACAGACTGACAGACTGACAGACTGACAGACTGACAGACTGACAGACTGACAGACTGACAGACTGACAGACTGACAGACTGACAGACTGACAGACTGACAGACTGACAGACTGACAGACTGACAGACTGACAGACTGACAGACTGACAGACTGACAGACTGACAGACTGACAGACTGACAGACTGACAGACTGACAGACTGACAGACTGACAGACTGACAGACTGACAGACTGACAGACTGACAGACTGACAGACTGACAGACTGACAGACTGACAGACTGACAGACTGACAGACTGACAGACTGACAGACTGACAGACTGACAGACTGACAGACTGACAGACTGACAGACTGACAGACTGACAGACTGACAGACTGACAGACTGACAGACTGACAGACTGACAGACTGACAGACTGACAGACTGACAGACTGACAGACTGACAGACTGACAGACTGACAGACTGACAGACTGACAGACTGACAGACTGACAGACTGACAGACTGACAGACTGACAGACTGACAGACTGACAGACTGACAGACTGACAGACTGACAGACTGACAGACTGACAGACTGACAGACTGACAGACTGACAGACTGACAGACTGACAGACTGACAGACTGACAGACTGACAGACTGACAGACTGAGACTGACAGACTGACAGACTGACAGACTGACAGACTGACAGACTGACAGACTGACAGACTGACAGACTGACAGACTGACAGACTGACAGACTGACAGACTGACAGACTGACAGACTGACAGACTGACAGACTGACAGACTGACAGACTGACAGACTGACAGACTGACAGACTGACAGACTGACAGACTGACAGACTGACAGACTGACAGACTGACAGACTGACAGACTGACAGACTGACAGACTGACAGACTGACAGACTGACAGACTGACAGACTGACAGACTGACAGACTGACAGACTGACAGACTGACAACTGACAGACTGACAGACTGACAGGACTGACAGACTGACAGACTGACAGACTGACAGACTGACAGACTGACAGACTGACAGACTGACAGACTGACAGACTGACAGACTGACAGACAGACAGACTGACAGACTGACAGACTTGACAGACTGACAGACTGACAGACTGACAGACTGACAGACTGACAGACTGACAGACTGACAGACTGACAGACTGACAGACTGACAGACTGACAGACTGACAGTCCGACAGACTGACAGACTGACAGACTGACAGACTGACAGACTGACAGACTGACAGACTGACAGACTGACAGACTGACAGACTGACAGACTGACAGACTGACAGACTGACAGACTGACAGACTGACAGACTGACAGACTGACAGACTGACAGACTGACAGACTGACAGACTGACAGACTGACAGACTGACAGACTGACAGACTGACAGACTGACAGACTGACAGACTGACAGACTGACAGACTGACAGACTGACAGACTGACAGACTGACAGACTGACAGACTGACAGACTGACAGACTGACAGACTGACATTGACAGACTGACAGACTGACAGACTGACAGACTGACAGACTGACAGACTGACAGACTGACAGACTGACAGACTGATGACAGACTGACAGACTGACAGACTGACAGACTGACAGACTGACAGACTGACAGACTGACAGACTGACAGAGACAGACCAGACTGACAGACTGACAGACTGACAGACTGACAGACTGACAGACTGACAGACTGACAGACTGACAGACTGACTGACATGACACTGACAGACTGACAGACTGACAGACTGACAGACTGACAGACTGACAGACTGACAGACTGACAGACTGACAGACTGACAGACTGACAGACTGACAGACTGAGACGACAGACTGACAGACTGACAGACTGACAGACTGACAGACTGACAGACTGACAGACTGACAGACTGACAGACTGACAGACTGACAGACTGACAGACTGACAGACTGACAGACTGACAGACTGACAGACCTGACAGACTGACAGACTGACAGACTGACAGACTGACAGACTGACAGACTGACAGACTGACAGACTGACAGACTGACAGACTGACAGACTGACAGACTGACAGACTGACAGACTGACAGACTGACAGACTGACAGACTGACAGACTGACAGACTGACAGACTGACAGACTGACAGACTGACCAGACTGACAGACTGACAGACTGACAGACTGACAGACTGACAGACTGACAGACTGACAGACTGACGACTGACAGACTGACAGACTGACAGACTGACAGACTGACAGACTGACAGACTGACAGACTGACAGACTGACAGACTGACAGACTGGACAGACTGACAGACTGCAGACTGACAGACTGACAGACTGACAGACTGACAGACTGACAGACTGACAGACTGACAGACTGACAGACTGACAGACTGACAGACTACAGACTGACAGACTGACAGACTGACAGACTGACAGACTGACAGACTGACAGACTGACAGACTGACAGACTGACAGACTGACAGACTGACAGACGGACAGACTGACAGACTGACAGACTGACAGACGACAGACTGACAGACTGACAGACTGACAGACTGACAGACTGACAGACTGACAGACTGACAGACTGACAGACTGACAGACTGACAGACTGACAGACTGGACAGACTGACAGACTGACAGACTGACAGACTGACAGACTGACAGACTGACAGACTGACAGACTGACAGACTGACAGACTGACAGACTGACAGACTGACAGACTGACAGACTGACAGACTGACAGACTGACAGACTGACAGACTGACAGACTGACAGACTGACAGACTGACAGACTGACAGACGACAGACTGACAGACTGACAGACTGACAGACTGACAGACTGACAGACTGACAGACTGACAGACTGACAGACTGACAGACTGACAGACTGACAGACTGCCAGACTGACAGACTGACAGACTGACAGACTGACAGACTGACAGACTGACAGACTGACAGACTGACAGACAGACAGACAGACTGACAGACTGACAGACTGACAGACTGACCAGACTGACAGACTGACAGACTGACAGACTGACAGACTGACAGACTGACAGACTGACAGACTGACAGACTGACAGACTGACAGACTGACAGACTGACAGACTGACAGACTGACAGACTGACAGACTGCCAGACTGACAGACTGACAGACAGACAGACTGACAGACTGACAGACTGACAGACTGACAGACTGACAGACTGACAGACTGACAGACTGACAGACTGACTGACAGACAGACAGACTGACAGACTGACAGACTGACAGACTGACAGACTGACAGACTGACAGACTGACAGACTGACAGACTGACAGACTGACAGACTGACAGACTGACAGATCTGACCAGACTGACAGACCTGACAGACTGACAGACTGACAGACTGACAGACTGACAGACTGACAGACTGACAGACTGACAGACTGACAGACTGACAGACTGACAGACTGACAACTGACAACTGACAGACTGACAGACTGACAGACTGACAGACTGACAGACTGACAGACTGACAGACTGACAGACTGAACAGACTGACAGACTGACAGACTGACAGACTGACACTGACAGACTGACAGACTGACAGACTGACCGACTGACAGACTGACAGACTGACAGACTGACAGACTGACAGACTGACAGACTGACAGACTGACAGACTGACAGACTGACAGACTGACAGACTGACAGACTGACAGACTGACAGACTGACAGACTGACAGGACTGACAGACTGACAGACTGACAGGACTGACAGACTGACAGACTGACAGACTGACAGACTGACAGACTGACAGACTGACAGACTGACAGACTGACAGACTGACAGACTGACAGACTGACAGACTGACAGGAAGACGACTGACAGACTGACAGACGACAGACCTGACTGACAGACTGACAGACTGACAGATGACAGACTGACAGACTGACAGACTGACCGAACTGACAGACTGACAACTGACAGACTGACAGACTGACAGACTGACCAGACTGACTGACAGACTGACACTGACAGACTGACAGACTGACAGACTGACAGACTGACAGACTGACAGACTGACAGACTGACAGACTGACAGACTGACAGACTGACAGACTGACTGACAGACTGACAGACTGAAGACTGACAGACTGACAGACTGACAGACTGACAGACTGACAGACTGACAGACTGACAGACTGACAGACTGACAGACTGACAGACTGACAGACTGACAGACTGACAGACTGACAGACTGACAGACTGACAGACTGACAGACTGACAGACTGACAGACTGACAGACTGACAGACTGACAGACTGACAGACTGACAGACTGACAGACTGACAGACTGACAGACTGACAGACTGACAGACGACTGACAGACTGACAGACTGACAGACTGACAGACTGACAGACTGACAGACTGACAGACTGACAGACTGAACAGACTGACAGACTGACAGACTGACAGACTGACAGACTGACAGACTGACAGACTGACAGACTGACAGACTGACAGACTGACAGACTGACAGACTGACAGACTGACAGACTGACAGACTGACAGACTGACAGACTGACAGACTGACAGACTGACAGACTGACAGACTGACAGACTGACAGACTGACAGACTGACAGACTGACAGACTGACAGACAGAGACTGACAGACTGACAGAGACAGACAGACTGACAGACTGACAGACTGACAGACTGACAGACTGACAGACTGACAGACTGACAGACTGACAGACTGACAGACTGACAGACTGACAGCTGACAGACTGACAGACTGACAGACTGACAGACTGACAGACTGACAGACTGACAGACTGACAGACTGACAGACTGTCAGACTGCAGACTGACAGACTGACAGACTGACAGACGACAGACTGACAGACTGACAGACTGACAGACTGACAGACTGACAGACTGACAGACTGACAGACTGACAGACTGACAGACTGACAGACTGACAGACTGAACAGACTGACAGACTGACAGACTGACAGACTGACCTGACAGACTGACAGATCAGACTGACATACTGACAGACTGACAACCGACATACTGACATACTGACAGACTGACAGACTGACAGACTGACCAGACTGACAGACTGACAGACTGACAGACTGACAGACTGACAGACTGACAGACTGACAGACTGACCAGACTGACAGACTGACAGACTGACAGACTGACAAAGACTGACAGACTGACAGACTGACAGACTGACAGACTGACAGACTGACAGACTGACAGACTGACAGACTGACAGACTGACAGACTGACAGACTGACAGACTGACAGACTGACAGACTGACAGACTGACAGACTGACAGACTGACAGACTGACAGACTGACAGACTGACAGACTGACAGACTGACAGACTGACAGACTGACAGACTGACAGACTGACAGACTGACAGACTGACAGACGACAGACTGACGGACTGACAGACTGACAGACTGACAGACTGACAGACTGACAGACTGACAGACTGACAGACTGACAGACTGACAGACTGACAGACTGACAGACTGACAGACTGACAGACTGACAGACTGACAGGACTGACAGACTGACAGACTGACAGACTGACAGACTGACAGACTGACAGACTGACAGACTGACAGACTGACAGACTGACAGACTGACAGACTGACAGACTGACAGACTGACAGACTGACAGACTGACAGACTGACAGACTGACAGACTGACAGACTGACAGACTGACAGACTGACAGACTGACAGACTGACGACTGACAGACGCAGACTGACAGACTGACAGACTGACAGACTGACAGACTGACAGACTGACAGACTGACAGACTGACAGACTGACAGACTGACAGACTGACAGACTGGACAGATGACAGACTGACAGGACTGACAGACTGCACCAGACGACTGACAGACTGACAGACTGACAGACTGACAGACTGACAGACTGACAGACTGACAGACTGACAGACTGACAGACTGACCAGACTGACAGACTGACAGACTGACAGACTGACAGACTGACAGACTGACAGACTGACAGACTGACAGACTGACAGACTACAGACTGACAGACTGACAGACTGACAGACTGACAGACTGACAGACTGACAGACTGAACAGACTGACAGACTGACAGACTGACAGACGACAGACTGACAGACTGACAGACTGACAGACTGACAGACTGACAGACCTGACAGACTGACAGACTGACAGACTCAGACTGACAGACTGACAGACTGACAGACTGACAGACTGACAGACTGACAGACTGACAGACTGACACGACACTGACAGACTGACAGACTGACAGACGACAGACTGACAGACTGACAGACTGACAGACTGAAGACTGACAGACTGACAGACTGACAGACTGACAGACTGACAGACTGACAGACTGACAGACTGACAGACTGACAGACTGACAGACTGACAGACTGACAGACTGACAGACTGACAGACTGACTGACAGACTGACAGACTGACAGACTGACACAGACTGACAGACTGACAGACTGACAGACTGACAGACAGACTGACAGACTGACAGACTGACAGACTGACAGACTGACAGACTGACAGATGACAGCTGACAGACTGACAGACTGACAGACTGACAGACTGACAGACTGACAGACTGACAGACTGACAGACTGACAGACTGACAGACTGACAGACTGACAGACGACAGACTGACTGACAGACTGACACAGACAGACTGACAGACTGACAGACGACAGACTGACAGACTGACGAGACTGACAGACTGACATGACTGACAGACTGACAGACTGACCACTGCAGACTGACAGACTGACAGACTGACAGACTGACAGACTGACAGACTGACAGACTGACAGACTGACAGACTGACAGACTGACAGACTGACAGACTGACAGACTGACAGACTGACAGACTGACAGACTGACAGACTGACAGACTGACAGACTGACAGACTGACAGACTGACAGACTGACAGACTGACAGACTGACAGACTGACAGACTGACAGACTGACAGACTGACAGACTGACAGACTGACAGACTGACAGACTGACAGACTGACAGACTGACAGACTGACAGACTGACAGACTGACAGACTGACAGACTGACAGACTGACAGACTGACAGACTGACAGACTGACAGACTGACAGACTGACAGACTGACAGACTGACAGACTGACAGACTGACAGACTGACAGACTGACAGACTGACAGACTGACAGACTGACAGACTGACAGACTGACAGACTGACAGACTGACAGACTGACAGACTGACAGACTGACAGACTGACAGACTGACAGACTGACAGACTGACAGACTGACAGACTGACAGACTGACAGACTGACAGACTGACAGACTGACAGACTGACAGACTGACAGACTGACAGACTGACAGACTGACAGACTGACAGACTGACAGACTGACAGACTGACAGACTGACAGACTGACAGACTGACAGACTGACAGACTGACAGACTGACAGACTGACAGACTGACAGACTGACAGACTGACAGACTGACAGACTGACAGACTGACAGACTGACAGACTGACAGACTGACAGACTGACAGACTGACAGACTGACAGACTGACAGACTGACAGACTGACAGACTGACAGACTGACAGACTGACAGACTGACAGACTGACAGACTGACAGACTGACAGACTGACAGACTGACAGACTGACAGACTGACAGACTGACAGACTGACAGACTGACAGACTGACAGACTGACAGACTGACAGACTGACAGACTGACAGACTGACAGACTGACAGACTGACAGACTGACAGACTGACAGACTGACAGACTGACAGACTGACAGACTGACAGACTGACAGACTGACAGACTGACAGACTGACAGACTGACAGACTGACAGACTGACAGACTGACAGACTGACAGACTGACAGACTGACAGACTGACAGACTGACAGACTGACAGACTGACAGACTGACAGACTGACAGACTGACAGACTGACAGACTGACAGACTGACAGACTGACAGACTGACAGACTGACAGACTGACAGACTGACAGACTGACTGACAGACTGACAGACTGACAGATCTGACAGACTGACAGACTGACAGACTGACAGACTGACAGACTGACAGACTGACAGACTGACAGACTGACAGACTGACAGACTGACAGACTGACAGACTGACAGACTGACAGACTGACAGACTGACAGACTGACAGACTGACAGACTGACAGACTGACAGACTGACAGACTGACAGACTGACAGACTGACAGACTGACAGACTGACACTGACAGACTGACAGACTGACAGACTGACCAGACTGACAGACTGACAGACTGACAGACTGACAGACTGACAGACTGACAGACTGACAGACTGACAGACTGACAGTCTGACAGACTGACAGACTGACAGACTGACAGACTGACAGACTGACAGACTGACAGACTGACAGACTGACAGACTGACAGACTGACAGACTGACAGACTGACAGACTGACAGACTGACAGACTGACAGACTGACAGACTGACAGACTGACAGACTGACAGACTGACAGACTGACAGACTGACAGACTGACAGACTGACAGACTGACAGACTGACAGACTGACAGACTGACAGACTGACAGACTGACAGACTTACAGACTGACAGACTGACAGACTGACAGACTGACAGACTGACAGACTGACAGACTGACAGACTGACAGACTGACAGACTGACAGACTGACAGACTGACAGACTGACAGACTGACAGACTGACAGACTGACAGACTGACAGACTGACAGACTGACAGACTGACAGACTGACAGACTGACAGACTGACAGACTGACAGACTGACAGACTGACAGACTGACAGACTGACAGACTGACAGACTGACAGACTGACAGACTGACAGACTGACAGACTGACAGACTGACAGACTGACAGACTGACAGACTGACAGACTGACAGACTGACAGACTGACAGACTGATAGACTGACAGACTGACAGACTGACAGACTGACAGACTGACAGACTGACAGACTGACAGACTGACAGACTGACAGACTGACAGACTGACAGACTGACAGACTGACAGACTGACAGACTGACAGACTGACAGACTGACAGACTGACTGAC